>JAQZBX010014125.1:0-38282 GCA_029593785.1 Cabassous unicinctus
GTTTTTACATTGATAATGAATGAAAGCAATCTCTTGGCAACCAAAGAAACAAGCATCTTACTTAACTTTCCAAGTTGAATTAACTGCTGCATTCACAGCCTGTTACGGGAATCCAGTATTTTGAAGATGAATTTAAATGAAAACTCAGGCATAGCAGCAATTAAAAGACAAATCTTATGTAGTATTGAAAAGTAAAGAAATAAATGCATTGGCTTAGCGTTAGGTAAAATCTGTGTGTTGACATGTGAGTGAAAGCAAGGGTATAGCAGCCAAAGAAACAAAAATCTTACTTTCCTTTCATACTTCATGTAACTACTGCATTTACAGAGATTTAGATGAAACCAGTGCCTTGAAATTGATTTTAAGTTAATACACATACAAATCAGGAAATTAAACAGGTTTTCATATGGTTTTCTCAAGCAGGAACTCACTGCATTCAGCCAGGTTACAGGAAAAGCAGTGTTTTCAAGTTGTTTGTAATTGAAAATACATGCTTAGCAGTGTAAGAAACAAGAATCTTACTTAAGTTTCAAAATTGAGGAACCAGCAGCTTTGGCAGAGTAAAAGCAGTGGTTGGTCATTCATTGTAAGTGATAACAAGTGAATAGCTGCCAGTGTAAGGAGTATATTGCTTAGTTTTGAAAACTGAAGAAAGCAGTGTTTTGGCATAGCATTAGGTAAAAGCAGTGTTTTAACATTGATAATGAGTGATAACAAGTGCACCACACTCAAAAAAATAAATATCTTTCTTAACTTTCAAAGTTGAAATAACTGCTGCATTCGCAGCCTGTTAGGTGAAACCAGTATTTCGAACATGAATTTAAATGAAAACACAGGTATAGCATCAAATAAAACACAAATCTTATTTAGTTTTGTAAAGTGAAGAAACCACTGCCTTGGTTTAGCCTTAGGTAAATGCTGTGTGTTGATATGTGTTTGAAAGCAAGGGCATAGCAGCCAAACAAACAAGAATCTTACATATCTTTCAAACTTGATGTAACTACTGCACTCACCAAGAGGTGAAACCAGTGTATTAAAGTTGATTGTAAATGAATACACATTCATATCAGAAAATGAAACTTTTCATTTTGTTTTTCTGAAGCAAAGAACTCACTGCATTCAACTAGCATTCAGGAAAAGCAGTGTTTTCAAGTTGATTGTAATTGAAAACACATGTGTAGCATTGTAAGAAACAAGAATCTGACTTAGAATTCCTAAGTGGGTACCTGGCAGCTTTGGCAAAGTAAAAGCAGTGTTTTGAAATTCATTGTAAGTAAAAACAAGTGCATAGCTGCCAATATAATGAGTATATTGCTAAGTTTTGAAAATTGAAGAAACCAGTGTTTTGTCACAGCATTAGGTAAAAGAATTGGTTTTACATTGATAATGAATGAAAGCAAGTGCTTAGCAGCCAAACAAACAAGTATCTTACTTAACTTTCAATGTTGAATTAACTGCTGCATTCACAGCCTGTTTTGGGAAACCAATGTTTTGAAGATGAATTTAAATGAAAACACAGCATAGCAGCAAATAAAAGACAAATCTTATTTAGAATTGTAAAGTGAAGAAACCAATACATTGGCTTAACATCAGGTAAAATCCGTGTGTTGATATGTGCATGAAATCATGTACATAGCAGCCAAACAAACAAGAATCTTACTTTTCACACTTGAAAGAAGTACTGCATTAACAGAGTGTTAGGTGAAACCAGCGAATTGCAATTGATTTTAAGTGAATACACATGCAAATCATCCAAAGAGACAACATTCTTTTGTTTTTTACTGAAGCAAGGAACTCTCTGCATTCAACCAGCGTTCACAAAAAGCAGTGTTTTCAAGGTGATTGTAATTGCAAACACATGCTTAGCAGTGCAAAAAACAAGAATCTTACCTAGGTTTCAAAAGTGAAGAACAGGCAGATTTGGTAAACTTAAAGGAGTGGTTGGGCGTTAGTTTTAAGTGATAACAAGTGAATAGCTGCCAAAGTAATGAGTATATTGCTTTATTGTGAAAACTAAAGAAAACAGTGTTTTGGCATAGCCTTAGGTAAAAGCAGTGTTTTAACATTGAAAATGATTGATAACAAGGGCACCACACCCAAAAAAGTAAATATCTTTCTTAATTTCAAAGTTGAATTACCTGCTGCATTCACAGCCTGTTAGGTGAAACCAGTGTTTTGAACATGAATTTAAATGAAAACACAGGTATAGCATCAAATAAAAGACAAATATTATTTAGGATTGTAAAGGGATGAAACCAATGCATTGGCTTAGCATTAGGTAAAATCCGTGTGTTGACATGTGGGTGAAAGCAAGGACATAGCAGCCAAACAAACAAGAATTTTACTTACCTTTCAATCTTGAAGTATCTACTGCATTCACAGAGAGTTAGGTGAAACCAGTGCCTTTAATAGATTTTACCTGAATACACATGCAAATCAGCCAATGAAACAAGTTTCCTTTTTGGTTTTTTGAAGCAAAGAATTCCCTGCATTCAACCAGCATCAGGACTAGCAGTGTTTTCAAGTTGATTGTTATTGAAAACACATTCTTAGCAGTGTAAGCAAGAAGAATCTTACTTAGGGTACAAAGTGATAAACTGGCAGTTTTGACAGAGTAAAAGCTGTGGTTGGTCTTTCGTTGTAAGTGATAACATGTGAATAGCTGCCAATGTAAGAAGTATATTGCTTACTTTGGAAAAGTGAAGAAACATGTGTTTTGGCATAGCATTAAGTAAAAGCAGTGCTTTTACATTGATAATGAGTGAAAGCATGTGCACAGCAGCCAGACAAATAAGTATCTAACTTAGGTTTCAAAGTTGAATTAACTGCTGCATTCACAGTCTGTTAGGAGAAACCAGTGGTTTGAACATGAATTTAAATGAAAAAACAGGCATAGCATCAAATAAAACACAAATCTCATTTAGATTTGTAAAGTGAAGAATCTACAGCTTTGGCTTAGGCTTACATAAAATCTGTGTTTTGACATGTGAGTGAAAGCAAGGTCATAGCAGCCAAGCAAACAAGAATCATACTTACCTTTCAAACTCGAAGTAACTACTGCATTCATAGCGAGTTAGGTGAAACCAGTGTCTTGAAGTTGTTTGTAAAGGAATACACATGCAGATCAGTATATGAAACAAATTTCTTTTTGGTTTTCTAAATCAAAGAACACTGAATTCAGCCAAAGCTAGGGAAAAGCAGTGTTTTCAAGTTGATCATAATTTAAAACACATGTATAACATTTTAAGAAACAAGAATCTTACTTAGATTTCCAAAGTGAGGAACCAGCAACTTTGGCATAGTAAAAGCAGTCTTTTCTCTTAAAGGAAATCAACGAAGACTTGAATAAATGAAAAAATATTCCCTGTTCATGGATAGGAAGACTAAACATCATCAAGATGTCTATCCTACCCAAACTAATCTATAGATTTAATGCAATCCCAATAAAATTCAGCACTGCATTTTTTAAAGACCTGGAAAAACTAACCACCAAATATATTTAGAGAGTAAGAGGAACTGAATTTCAAAAGACATATTGAAAAAGTAAAATGAAGTTGGAGGTATCACATTACCTGACTTTAAAACATTCTACAAAGCTACAGTGATCAAAACCACATGGTATTGGCACGAGGATAGACCTACTGACCAATGGAACCGAATTGAGAGTTCTGATATAGATCCTCGCATATACCGTCATCTTTTATTTGACAAGGCCACCAAGCCCACTCAATTGGGAGAGAATGGCCTCTTTAACAAATGGTGCTTGGAGAACTGCATAACCATATCCAAAAGAATGGGAGAAGAATACCATCTCCTACCCTATACAAAAATCAACACTAGATGGATCAAAGATCTAACTATAAGAGCCAAAACCATAAAGACCTTTGAAGATTATGTAGGGAAGCAACTACAGGATCTAGTAATAGGAAATGGTTTCATGAACTTCACAGCCAAAGCACGAGGAGCAAGAGAAAAAATAGATAAATGCGATTTCATCAAAATTAAAAACTTCTGCACCTCAAAGGATGTTATTAAGAAAATAAAAAGGCAGCCTACTCAATGGGAGAAAATATTTGTCCAGCATATATCTGATAGGAGCCTAATATCTTGCATATATAAAGAAATCCTACATCGCAAAAATAAAAAGACAAACAACCCATTTAAGAAATGGGCAAGTGACCTGAAAAGACCTTTCTCCAAGGAGGAAGTACAAGTGGCTAAAAAGCACATGAAAAAATGCTCGACGTCCCCAGGATTAGGGAAACGCAAATCAAAATCACAATGAGATACCATTGTATCTCAAAGAACATTTTATGACCTCATTGATTTGAATTGAGGTAAGATATAAGTTTCTGAGAACCACTGACCGAAAGATAGGCTAAACAGGAAGAAAGAGAGAAGGGTAGGCTGTGAGCCATCACCCATATGGACATTATCTATGGTAAATTGAAAATGTATAGTTACATATTGAAGGATAGGATAGGTGGGTTGAGATTACACTGGTTTCAGTGGTGCAAGATTAACAGGTGGGTAGATTAGGAAGGACAGGATAGAATAACCAGGACATGTAAATATGAATCTTGTCATCCCATGAGCCAAGACAGGGAAGAGTCATATGCCCCAGGGGGTGGGGAGGAAGGAACAGAAAAAATCAAATGTGGTATGCAATGGTCATGGGAAATATTCTTCATTACCTTACATTAATGGACACAGTACATGGTAAATATCATAAAAAATTATTAAACTGTACCATCTAAATTGTAAAATATATTGTAAACCATATTGCAAACAACGGAAAAATTTTAGTTGTTATATTTTACTATCTGTATAACAGTTATAACAATGATATATCCATTTTTAAAAAGTTTTAATATGAGGTGGGAAATTGGGAGGGTGTTTGGGTATGTGGGAGTTTCTAGTATTCCGTGTGTGACTTTGCTGTGACCTAAAACTTCTTTGAAAATTAAATTTAAATTTGGGAGACACTGGGGAATGAAATGGGGAAGATTTCACGATACACTGGACATCCGATATTACAATGATAAAAGGAAAAAAGAATAATTTCTTTAAAAAAAAAAAGGATTTCATTTGTTTTTTGTTTTTTTTTCCCATTTTTTCAAATGTCCCAATTCGCTAATTATATTTTATTATTAGTTTAGTTTCCTTTTGTTTTCTTAAGAGTCTCCTTGTACTTCTCTCTTGCATTTAAAATTATCATTATTATTTCTTTTTCCTATTAATTGTATTTTGCTATTGGCTTCATATTCAAGGAAGGTTTGGATCACAGATACGTTACAAGAGGGGCTGCAGAGACTCATTGGTGTGGGTGTCTAGAATAGGGGATTCATGGGAGTAAGTCCATCTGAATATACATGAAAGATATATAAAATTGTTCAAATGACAGGGCATGGTCACGGGGGGTAGACAATTACTCAATTAATGAGGGAATCTGAATTCCCAGCCTGTAGAGCTCTGCTACATTACTCAAGGGAGAAGCAACCATCCCCTGAGTGCAGAGGCAGTGTCTGGCAAAAGAGGATGGCCCACTGATGGTTTATTGTCATTGAGGGCAAGCATTATGAGTATTTGCTCTCCAAATTGAAACTTAGCCTACTGTTATGGAGTGCCTAAGGTTTACCACCTGAGAGCCCCCTTGTTGCTCAAATGTGGCCTCTCTCTAAGCCAAACTCAGCATTTGAATGCATTACATTTCCCCCAACGTGGGACATGACTCCCGGGGATGACCCTCCCTGGCAACGAGGGATTAATACCAAGTGCCAACTGGCAACACGATTGGAAAAAGACCTTGAATAAAAGGGGGAAAAGGTAAAGAGAAATGAGTTCACATGGCTAAGAGACTTCAAAGAGCATCGGGAATTCATCCCAGAGGTAATACTTATGCATACCTCAGTAGAATCTCATAGAACACCAAAGTGGATATCACCCCACACTGAGGGACCCCTGAGGGCTGTGGTGACATCCAGGTCCTATACAAGTGGGGATAGCCCCAGAGATTGATGCCTAATTAGTGGGCTCTTCATTGGCATCTGTGTTCCGGTGAGTGACAGAGTTGGACACAAACAAGTCATCCCTGCACATGGTCCATCAGTCCCTTCTGCTCAAACATATAGGTGATGCAGGAGTATTTAGGTGTACTTCCAGAGACTTTATCCTCTGGCCCATCTATGTGCCAGCTGTGCCTGGAATCTCAGTGGAGCTGCAACTCCTACCCTACAGCTCAATGGACTCATCCAAGTAACCTGGCGAGGAGACGACATTGGGCAACAGACATCCCAGGGAATGGAGAGAGCCTGCAGCTGAAGGCAAGATAATCCCATCCACTATATCCATGGAATATAAGCCCTCTCTCACTTGGAGGTGGAGCGTACATCACCTTCCAAGTTCCTTCAGAATTGGGGGAGGATCTGTGGACTAGAGTGGACTTGGTGGTGTTCTGTTGTAGACATATTGTGATTCCAGCAATGGAAGAAATTGGAGAAGTGAGGTGGAGCTGGTGGACACAGGATATTTTGGGGGCAGGGAGAGGAGGGGCAGTTGAAATACTTGGGTTTTTTGGGACTTTTGGGGTTGTCCTTAGTGGCGACCTAACGACGGATGTAGGCCATTTTCCATCAGAGTATACCATGCAGAACTGGGTGGGAGAGAGTGTGGTCTGTGATGGGAACTGTGGACTATGATTGGTGGCAAGGCCCCAGGATGTGTATATCCATTGTGGGTGTTGTACCACACGGATGAGGAATGGTTGTGTGGGATGTTGTTGGAGGTGTGGGTGATGGGGAAAATGGGAATCCCTGTAATTTCTGAGTAATATTTAGGTAATCTAGGCACCATAAACACACACACACACACACATATATATATATAAAACAAATAATATTTATGTAAAAAAATGCACATATACACATATGTATTTATTCATCATTTTACAAATAAAAATAAATAAATAAATCCACCACCCCTTGCCAAAAATAAATAAATAAATAAAGCAGTGTTTTCACATTCACTGTATGTGAAAACAAGTGCATAACTGCCAATATAATGAGTATAATGCTTAGCTTTGAAAACTGAAGGAACCAGTGTTTTGGCATTGTATTAGGTAAAAGAAGTTTTTTTACAATGATAATGAGTGAAAGCAAGCACATAGCAGCTAAACAAACAAGTATCTTACTTAACTTTTAAAGTTGAATTAATTGCTGCATTCACATACTGTTAAGGGAAACTTGTGTTTCAATAGGAATCTAAGTGAAAACACAGGCAAAGCACAAATTAAAGACAAATCATATTTAGGTTTTAAATAGAAGAAAACACTGCATTGGCTTAGAATTAGATAAAATCCGGGTGTTGATATGTGAGTGAAAGCAAGGGAACAGCAGCCAGCAAAGAAGAATCTTACTTACCTTTCAAATTTGAAGTAACTACTGCCTTCACAGAGTGTTAGATGAAACCAGTGCCTTGAAATTGATTTAGGTGAATACACATGTGAATCAGCCAATGAAACAAGTTTACTTTTTGGTTTTCTGAAGCAATGACCACTCTGCATAAAACAGTCATTGAGGAAAAGCAGTGTTTTCAAGTTTATTGTAATTGGAAACTCATGCTTAGCAGTGTAAGAAACAAGAATCTTACTTAGGTTTCCAAAGAGAGGAACCGGCAGCTTTGGCTGAGTAAAAGCAGTGGTTAGTCATTCATTTTTAGTGATAAACAGTGAATAGCTGCCAATGTAAGGAGTATATCGCTTACTTTTGAAAACTGAAGAAACCAGTGTTTGACATAGCATTACATGAAAGCATTGATTTTACATTGATAATGAGTGAAAGCAAGGACACAGCTGCCAAACAAATAAGTATCTTACTTAACATTCAAAGTTGAATTAACTGCTACATTCAAAGCCTGTTAGTTGAAACTAGTGTTGTGAACATGAATTTAAATGAAAACACAGGCATAGCATTAAATAAATCACAAATCTTTTTTAGTTTTGTAAAGTGAAGAAACCACTGCATACGCTTAACCTTAGATCAAAACTGTGTGTTGAAAGTGAGTGAAAGCAAGGGCATAGAAGTCAAACAAAAAAGAATTTTACTTACTTTTCAAACTTGAAGTAACTACTGCATTCACAGAGAGTTAGGTGAAACAGGTCTCTTGAAGTTGATTGTAAATGAAGACATATGCAAATTAGTCAATGAAACAAGTTTCTTTTTTGGTTTTCTAAAGCAGAAAACTCAATGCATTCAACCAACGTTAGGGAAATGCAGTTTTTTTCAAGTTGATTGTAATTGAAAACACATGTATAGCATTGTAAGAAACAAGAATATTACTTAGATTTCTAACGTGAGGAACCAGCATCTTTGACGTAGCAAATGCGGTGTTCTGACATTCATTGGAAGTGAAAACAAGTGCATAGCTGCCAAAGTAATGAGTATATTGCTTCGTTTTGAAACCAGAGAGAACCAGTTTTTTGGCATTGTATTAGGTAAAAGCAGTGTTTTTACATTGATAATGCAAGACCATAGCAGCCAAACAAACAAGTATCTTACTTAACTTTCAAAGATGAATTAACTGAATTCACTGCATTCACAGCCTGTTAGGTGAAACCAGTGTTTTGCACATGAATTTAAATGAAAACACAGGCATAGCATCAAATAAAACACAAATCTTATTTAGTTTTTTAAGGTGAAGAAACCACTGCTTTGGCTTAGCCTTAGGTAAAAGCTGTGTGTTGACATGTGACTGAAAGCAGAGCAAAGCAGCCAAACAAACAAGAAACTTACTTACCTTTCTGACTTGAAATAATTACTGCATTCACAGAGAGTTAGGTGAAACCTATGTCTTGAAGTTGATTGTAAATAAATACACAAACAAATCAGCCAATGAAATAAGTTTCCTTTACGGTTTTCTGAAGCAAAGATCTCAATGGATTCAACTAGAGTTCAGGATAAGAAGTGTTTTCAAGTTGATTGTAAATGAAAACACTTGCTTAGCAGTGTAAGAAACAAGAATCTTACTTAGGTATCTAATTGAGGTACCGGCAGCTTTGTCAGAGTAAAAGCAGTCGTTGGTCATTCTTTGTAAGTGATAACAAGTGAATAGCTGCCAATGTAACGAGTATATTGCTTAGTTTTGAAAACTTAATAAACCAGTGTTTTAGCATACCATTAGGTAAAAGTGGAGTTTTTGCATTGATAATGAGTGAAAGCATGCACACAACAGCCAAATAAATTAGAAACTTAATTAACTTTCAAAGTTGTATGAACTGCTGCATTCACAGCCTGTTAGGTTAAACCAGTGTTTTGAACATGAATTTAATGAAAACACAGGCATAGCATCAAATAAAACATAAATCTTATTTAGTTCTGTAAAGTGAAGAAACCACTGCATACCCTTAGACTTAGGTAAAAGCGGTGTGATGACATGTGAGTGAAAGCATGTGCATAGCAGCCAAACAATCAAGAATCTTACTAGACTTTCAAACTTGAAGTAACTACTGCATTCATAGAGAGTTATGTGAAACCAGTGCCTTGAAATTGATTTTAAGTGAATACACATGCAAATCAGCCAAGGAAAGATATTTCCTTTTTGGTTTTCTGAAGCAAAGTATTTCCTGCATTCAACCAGCGTTCAGGAAAGGTAGGGTTTGAAGTTGATTGCAATTGAAACCACATGCTTAGCAGTGAAAAAAACAAGAATCTTACTTAGGTTTCAAAAGTGAGGACCATATTGATTAGTTTTGAAAACTGAAGAAAAGTGTGTTTTGGCATACCATTAGGTAAAAGCATTGTTTTTTCATTGATAATGAGTGAAAACAAGTGCAGAGCACCCAAAAAATTAGTATCTTACTTAAGTTTCAAAGTTGAATTACTGCTGTATTCATATTTGTTTTGTTGAAATAAGTGATTTGAACATGAATTTAAATGAAAACACAGGCATGGCATTAAAAAAAACACAAATCTTATTTCAATTTGCAAAGTGAAGAATCCACTGCATTGGCTTATCCTTAGGGAAAAGCCATGAGTTCACATGTAGGTGAAAGTAAGCTAAAAGCAGCCAAAAAAAAGTATCTTTCTAAATTTTCAAAGTTGAATTAACTGCTGCATTCACAGACTCTTATGGAAAACACATGTTTTGAAGATGAATTTAAGTGAAAACACCTGCATAACAGGAAATAAAACACAAATCTTATTTAGGAATTTAAAGTGACAAAACACTGCATTGGTTTAGCATTAGGTAATATTCGTGTGTTGACATGTGAGTGAAAGCAAAGACCTAGCAGCCAAAGTAACAAGAATCTTACTTACCTTATAAAACGTGAAGTAACTGCTGCATTCACAGAGAGTTAGGTGAAACCAGTGCCTTGAAATTCATTTCAAGTGGGTAACATGCGAATCAGCCAATGAAACAAGTTTCCTTTTTGGTTTTCTGAAGCAAAAAACTCCCTGCACTCAATCAGTGTTCAAGAAAAGCAGTGTTTTCAAGATGATTGTAATTGAAAACACATGTATAGCATTGTGTGAAACAAGAATCTTACTTAGATTTCCAAAGTGAGGAACCGGCACCTTTGGAATAGTAAAAGCAGTGTTTTGATACTCATTGTAAGTAAAAACAAGAGCATAGCTGCCAATGTAATGAGTATATGGCTTAGATTTGAAAAATGAAGAAACCAGTGTTTTGGCAGATTATTAGGTAAAATTAGTGTTTCTACATTAACAATGAGTGAAAGAAAGTGCACAGCAGCCAAACAAGGATCTTACCTAACTTTCAAAGTTGTTTTAATTGCTGCTTTCATAGCCTGTTACTGGAAACCAGTGTTTTTAAGATGAGTTTAAGTGAATACACAGGCAGAGCAGCAAATAAAAGAAAATACTTATTTAAGATTGTAAAGTGAAGAAACCACTGCATTGGCTTAGCATTAGGTAAAATCTCTGAGTTGACATGTGAGTGAAAGCAAGGGCAAAGCAACCAAATAAACATGAATCTTACTTACCATTCAAACTTGAAGTAACTAGTGCATTCACAGAGAGTTAAGTTAAACCAGTGTCTTGCAGTTGATTGTAAGTGAATACACATGCAAATCAGCCAGTGAAAGAAGTTTCTTTTTTGGTTTTCTACAGCAAAGATCTCACTGCATTCAGGCAGCGTTAGGGAAAAGCAGTGTTTTCAAGTTGATTATAATTGAAAACACATGCTTAGCAGTGTAAGAAACAAGAATCTTACATAGGTTTCAAAAGTGAGGAACCGGTAACTTGGGCAGAGTAAAAGAAGAGCTTGTTCACTCGTAAATTATACCAAAAGCAATAGCTGCCACTGTAAGGAGTATATTGCTTAGTTTTGAAAACAGAAGAAACCAGTGTTTTCGCATAGCATTAGGTAAAAGGAGTGCTTTTACATTGATAATGAGTGAAAGCAAGTGCACAGCACCCAAACAATTGCGTATGTTACTTAACTTTCAAAGTTGAATGGACTACTCCATTCACAGCCTGTTTGGTGAAACCAGCATCTTGAAATTGATTTTATGTGAATACATAGGTAAATCAGCCATTGAAACAAGTTTCTTTTTTGGTTTTCTAAAGCAGAGAACTCAATGCGTTCACCCAACGTTAGGGTAAGCAGTGTTTTCAAATTGATTGTAATTGTAAAAACATGTATAGAATTGTAAGAAACAAGAATCTTACTTAGATTTCCAAATTGAGGAACCGGCAGCTTTGGCATATGAAACGCAGTGCTTTGACATTCATTGTAAGTGAAAACAAGTGAACAGCTGCCAATGTAATGAATATATTGCTTAGTTTTGAAAACTGAAGGAACCAGTTTTTTGGCATAGCATTAAGTGAAAGCATTGTTTTTACTCTGATAATGAGTGAAAGCAAGTGCTAGCAGCCAAACAAACAAGTATTTTATTTTACTTAACGTTCATATTTGAATTAACTGCTGCATTCACAGCCTGTTACAGGAAACCAGTGTTTTGAAGATGAATTCAAGTGAAAACACAGGCATAGCAGCAAATAAAAGACAAATCTTGTTTAGGAATATAAAGTGAAGAAGCCACTGCATTGGCTTAGGATTAAGTAAAATTCATGTGTTGACATGTGAAAGCAAGGGCATAGCCTTCAAAGAAACATGAAACTTACTTAACTTTCAAAGTTGTAGTAATTACTGCATTCACAGAGAGTTAGCTGAAATCCATGCCATGAAATTGTGTATAAGTGTATACACATGCAAATCAGCCAATGAAACAAGTTTCCTTTTTGGTTTTCAGAAGCAAAGAACTCCCTGCATTCAACCAGCGTTCAGGATAAGCAGTGTTTTCAAGTTGATTGTAACTGAAAACACATGCTTAGCAGTGTAAGACACAAGAATGTTTCTTAGGTTTTAAAAGTGTGGACTGGCAGCTTTGGCATAGTAAAAGCAGTGGTTGGTCATTCGTTGTAAGTGATAAAAGTGAATAGTTGCCAATATAAGGAGTATATTGCTTACTTTTGAAAACTGAAGAAACCAGTGTTTTGGCCAAGCATTAGGTAAAAGCAGTATTTTTGCATTGATAATGAGTGACAGCAAGTGCACAGAAGCCAAAAAATAAATATCTACTTTAACTTTCAAAGTTGAAATTTTGCTGCATTCAAAACCTCTTAGGTGAAAACAGTGTTTTGAACATGAATTAAAATTAAAACACAGGCATAGCATCAAATAAACATAAATATTATTTTGTTTTGTAAAGTAACGAAACCACTGACTTGTCTTGGAATTATTTAAAGCCATGTGTTCACATGTGATAGAAAGCAAGGGCATAGCTCCAAAATAAAACAGGAACCTTATTTAACTTTCAAACTTGAAGTAACTACTGCTTTCACAGAGAGTTAGGTGAAAGCAGTGACTTGAAGTTGATTTCGAGTAAATAAACATGCTTAGAATCCAAAGAAACATGTTTATTTTTTTATTTTCTCAATCAAAGAATACAATGCATTCAGCCAACGTTAGGGAAAACCAGAGTTTTCAAGTTGATTGTAATTGAAAATACATGTATAGCATTGTAAGAAACAAGAATCTTACTTAGGTTTCAAAAGTGATGAACCGGCAGCTTTGGCATAGTAAAAGCAGTGTTTTGACATTCATTGTAAGTGAAATCAAGTGCATAGCTGCCAATATTAGGAGTATATTGCTTAGTTTTGAAAACTGAAGAAACCAGTGTTTTGGCATAGCACTAGGTAGAAGCAGTGTTTTTACATTGATAATGAGTGAAAGCAAGCGCACAGCAGCCAAACAAATAAATATTTTACTTAATTTTCAAAGTTGAATTAACTTCTGCATTCACTGTCTGTGATGCAAAACCAGTGTTTTGAACATGAATTTAAATGAAAACACAGGCATAGCATCAAATAAAACACAAATCTTATTTAGTTTTTAATGTGAAGAGAACACTGCATTGGTTTGGCCTTAGGTAAAAGCCGTGAGTTGACATGTGAGTGAAAGCAGGTGCATAGCAGCCAAACAAACAAGAATCTTACCTTTCAAACATGAAGTAATGAATGCATTCACAGATAGTTAGCTGAATTCAGTGTCTTGAAGTTAACTGTAAAGGAATACACATGCAAATCAGCAAATGAAACAAGTTTCTTTTTGGTTTTCTGAAGAAAAGAACTCACTGCATTCAACCATATTCAGGAAAAACACTGTTTTCAAGTTGATTGTATTTGAAAACACATGTATAGCATTGTAAGAAACAAGAATCTTACTTAGGTTCCAAAAGTGAGGAACTGGCAACTTTGGCATAGTAAAAGCAGTGTTTTGACATTCATTGTAATTGAAATAAAGTGCATAGCTGCCAATGTTAGGAGTATATTGCTTAGTTTTGAAAACTGAAGAAACCAGTGTTTTGGCATAGCACTAGGTAGAAGCAGTTTTTTACATTGATAATGAGTGAAAGCAAGCACACAGCAGCCAAACAAATATGTATCTAACTTCAGTTTCAAAGTTGAATTAACAGCTGGAGACACAGCCTGTTAGGTGAAAGCAGTTTTGGAACATAAATTTAAATGAAAACACAGGCAAAGCATCATATGACACACAGATCTTTTTTAGTTTTGTAATGTGAAGAAACCACTGAATTGGCTTAGCATTACGTGAATACTGAGTGATGCAATGTGAGTTAAAGCAAGGGCATAGCAGTCAAACAAGGATCTTACTTACCTTTTAAACTTGAAGTAACTACTGCATTTACAGAGAGATGAAAGCTGTGTCTTGAAGTTGATTATAAGTGAATACACATGCAAATCAGCCAAAGAAAAAGTTTCCTTTCTGGTTTTCTGAAGCAAAGAACTCTCTGCTTTCAACCACCATTGAGGAAGTGCAGTGTTTTCAAGTTGATTGTAATTGAAAACACTTGTATAGCATTGTAAACACAAGAATCTTACTTAGATTTCAAAGTGGGGAATTGACAGCTTTGGCATAGTAAAAGCTGTGTTTTGACAAGCATTGTAGTTGAAAACAAATGCGTACCTGCCAATGTAATGAGTATGTTGCTTAGTTTTGAAAATTGAAGAAACCACTGTTTTAATATAGCATTAGGTAAAAGCAGTGTTTTTATATTGATAATAATGAAAATAGTCGCATAGCAGCCAAACAAACAAGTATCTTACGTAACTTTTAATGTTGAATTAACTGCTGCATTCACAGCCTGTTATGGGAAACCAGAATTTTGAAGATGAATTTAAATGAAACCTCAGGCATAGCAGTAAATGAAAGACAAATCTTATTTAGTATTGTAAAATGAAGAACCCAATGCATTGGCTTAACATTAGGTAAAATCCACGTGTTGACATGTGTGTGAAAGCAAGGACATACCATCGAAATGAACACGAATCTTACTTACCTTTCAAACTTGAAGTAACTACTGGATTCACACTGAGTTAGGTGAAACAAGTGCCTTGAAATTGATTTTAAGTGAATACACTTGCAAATCAGCCAATGAAACAAGTTTCTTTTTTGGAATTCTGAAGCAAGGAACTCAGAGAATTCAACCAGTGTTCAGGATAAGCAGTTTCTTCAAGTTGATTTTAATTGAAAACACATGCTTAGCAGTGTAAGAAACAAAAATCTTACTTAGGTTTCAAAAGTGAGGAACCACCAGCTTTAGCAGAGTAAAGGCCGTGGTTGGACATTCATTGTAAGTGATAACAAGTGAATAGTTGCCAATGTAAGGAGCATGTTGCTTAGTGTTGAAAACGGAAGAAACTAGTGTTTTGGCATAGCATTAAGGAAAAGCAGTGTTTTTACATTGATAATGAGTGAAAGCAAGTGCCCAGTATTCAAAAAGTATCTGAATTCACTTTCAAAGATGAATTAAATGTTGCATTCTCACACTGTTTGGTGAAACACGTTTTTTGAACATGAATTTAAATGAAAACACAGGCATAGCTTCAAATAAAACACAAATCTCATAGAGTTTTATAAAGTGAAGAAACCACTGATTGGCTTAGCCTTAGGTAAAAGCTGTGTGTTGACATGTGAGTGAAAGTAAGTTCACAGCAGCCAAACAAACTAGAATCTTACTTACCATTCAAACTTGATGTAAATACTGCATTCACAGAGAGTTAGGTCAAACCAGTGTTTTGATGTTGATTGTAAATGATAACACATGCAAGTGAGCAAATGAAACAAGGTCCTTTTTTGGTTTTTTGAAGCAAAGATCTCACTGCATTCAACCAGCGTTCAGGAAAAGCAGTGTTTTCAAGAATATTCTAAATGAAACACATGTATAGCATTTTCAGAAACAAGAATCTTACTTAGATTTCCAAAAGGAGGAATCGCAAGTTTTGCAGAGGAAAAGCAGTGTTTTGACATTCTTTGTAAGTGAAAACAAGTGCATAGCTGCAAATGAAGGAGTATATTGCTTAGTTTGGAAAACTGAAGAAAGCTGTGTTTTGGAATAGTATTAAAGAAAAGCAGTGTTTTTACATTGATAATGAGTGAAAGCAAACACATAGCAGCAAATAAACAAGTACCTTACTTAACTTTCAAAGTTGAATCAACTGCTGCATTCACAGCATGTTACAGGAAACCCGTGTTTAGATGATGAATTTAAGTGAAAACCCAGGCATAGCATCTAATGAAAGACAAACCTTATTTAGCATTGTGAAGTGAAGGAGTCACTGAATTGGCTTAACATTAGTTAAAATCTGTGAGTTGACATGTGACTGAAAGCAAGGACATAGCACACAAAAAAGAAGAATCTTACTTACCTTTGAAACTTGAAGGAACTACTGCATTCACAGGGAGTAAGGTGAAACAAGGGCGTTGAAATTGACTTTAGCCAAATACACATGCAAATCAGCCAAAGAAACCAGTTTCCATTTGGTTTTCTGAAGCAAAGAACACACTGACTTCAACCAGCATTCAGGAAAAACAGTGTTTTCTAGTTGATTGTAATGGAAAACATATGCTTAGCAGTGTAAGAAACAAGAATCTTACTTAGGTTTCAAAAGTGAGGAACTGGCAGCTTTGGCAGAGAAAAAGAAGTCGTTGGTCATTCATTGGAAGTGATAAGTGAATAGCTGCCAATGTAAGGAATATATTGCTTAGTTTTGAAAACTTTAGAAACCAGTGTTTTGGCATAGTATTAGGTAAAACAGTGTTTTTTCATTGATAATGAGTGGAAGCAAGCAAAAATCAACCAACCAAACAAGTATCTTACTTAACTTTCAAAATTCAATTAACTGTTGCATTCACAGGCTGTTACTGGAAACCATTTTTGAAAATGAATTTAAGTGAAAACACAGGCATAGCAGCAAATAAAAGCCAAACATTATTCATAATTGTAGATTGAAGAAATCTCTGCTTTGGCGTAGCATTATGTAAAATCCATGTGTTGACACATGAGTGAAAGAAAGGACATAGCAGCCAAACAATCAAGAATCTTGCTTACCTTTCAAACTTTAAGTAACTACTGCATTCACAGAGACTTAGGTGAAACCAGTGCCTTGAAATTGATTTGAAGTGAATACACATGCAAATCAGCCAATGAGATAAGTATCCTTGTTAGTTTTCTGAAGTAAAGAACTCATTGTATTCAACCAGGGTTCAGGTAAGCAGTGATTTCAAGTTGATTGTAATTGAAAACACATGTTTAGCGTGTAAGAAACAAGAATCTTACTTAAGTTTCAAAAGTGAGTAAACGGCAGCTTTGGCAATGTAAAAGCAGTGCTTGAGCATTCGTTGTAACTGATAAAAAGTGAAAACTGCCAATATAAGGAGTATATTGCTTAGTTTTGAAAACTGAAGAAACCAGTGTTTTGGCATAGCATTACATAAAAGAAGTGTTTTTACACTGATAATGAGTGAAAGCAAGTGCACAGCTACCAAACAAATAAGTATCTTACTTAAGTTTCAAAGTTGAATTAACTGCTGTATTCACAGGCTGTTAGGTGAAATCAAAATTTTGAAGATGAATTTAATTGAAAACACAGGCATAAAAGCAAATAAAAGACAAATCTTTCTTAGGATTGTAATGTGAAGAAAACATTGCATTGGCTTAGCTTTAGTTAAAAACCCTTTGTTGACATGTGAGTGACAGCAAGGACATAGTAGCCAAAAAAACAAGAATATTAATTACCTTTCAAACTTTGAGTATATATTGCATTCAAAGAAAGTTTGGTGATCCCAGTTTCTTGAAGTTGGATGTAAGTAAATACGCATGCAAAGCATCAAATGAAACAGGTTTCATTTTTTATTTTCTAAAGCAAAAAATTCAATGCATTCAGCCAATTTTGGGGAAAAGCAGTGTTTTCAACTTGATTGGAGTTGAAAACACATGTATAGCAGTGAAAGAAACAAGAATCTTACTTAGAATTCCAGGGTGAGGAACCGGCAGCTATGGCAGAGTAGAAGAAATTTTTTGACATTTATTGTAATTTTTTAAAAGTGCATAGCTGCCAATGAAAGGATTGCATTGCTTTGTTTTGAAAACTGAAGAAACCAGTGTTTTGTCATAGCTTTGGTAAAAGCAGTGTTTTTACATTGAAAATGAGTGAAAGCAAATGCACAGCAGCCCAACAAATAAGTATCTTACTTAACTTTCAAAGGTGAATTAAATGCTGCTTTCATAGCCTGTTAGGTGAAACCTGTGTTTTGAACATTAATTTAAATGAAAACACAGGTATACCAACAAATAAAACACAAATCATATTTACTTTTGTAAAGTGAAGAAACCACTGCATTGGGTTAGCCTTAGGGAATATCTGTGTGTTGACATGTGAGTGAAAACAAGGGCAAAGCAGTCAAACACACAAGAATCCTACATACCTTTCAAACTTGAAATACCTACTGCATTCACAGAGAATTAGGTGAAACCAGTGTTTTGAAGTTGATTGTAAATGAATACTCAAGCAAATCAGCCAATGAAAGAAGTTTCCTTTTTGGTTTCCTGAAATAAAGAACTCCCTGCATTCAACTAGTGTTCAGGAAAAGGAGTGTTTTCAAGTTGATTGTAGTTGAAAACTCCTTCTTAGCAGTGTAAGAAATAAGAATCTTACTTAGATTTCAAAGGGTGTAAACAGCAGCTTTGGCATAGTAAAATCAGTGTTTTGACATTCATTGTAAGGGAAAACAAGTGCATAAATGCCAATGTAATGAGTATATTGCTTAGTTTTGAAAGCTGAATGAAACAGTCTTTTGGCATAGTATTAGATAAAAGCAGTGTTTTTACGATGATAATGAGTGAAAGCAAATGCCGAGCAGTCAAACAAACAAGTATCTTACTTCAGATTCAAAGTTGAATTAACTGCTGCATTCACAACCTGTTATGGGAAACCAGTATTGTGAATATGAACTTAAGTGAAAACACAGAGATAGCACCAAATAAAAGACAAATCTTATTTAGGATTGTAAAGTGCAGAAAACCCTTCCTTGGTTTAGGATTAGGTAAAATCCATGTGTTGACATCTGAGTGAAATTAAGGACATAGCAGCCAAAAATCAAGAATCTTACTTACCTTTCAAACTTGAAGTAACTACTGCATTGACAGATAGTTAGATGAAACCACTGTGTTGAGGTTGATTGTAAATGAATACAGATGTAAAACAGTCAATGAAACAAATTTCTTTTTGGTTTTCTAAAGCAAAGAACTCAATACATGCAGCCAAAGTTGGGAAAACCAGTGTTTTCAAGTTGATACTAATTTAAAACCGATGCACAGCATTGTAAGAAATAGAATCTTACTTATATTTCCAAAGAGAGGAACCGGTAAATTTAGCATATTAAAAGCAGTGTTTTGACATTCATTGTGAGTGAAAACAAGTGCATAGCTGCCAATGTAATGAGTATATTGCTTAGTTTTGAAAGCTGAAGAAGCCAGTGTTTTGGCACAGCTTGTGGTAAAAGCAGTGTTTTTATATTGATAATGAGTGAAAGCAAGGGCACAGCAGACAAACAAATAAGTGTCTTACTTAACTTTCAAAGTTGAATTAACTGCTGCATTCACAGCCTGTTTGGTGAAATCAGTGTTTTAAACTGGAATTTAAATAAAAACGGAGGCATAGCATCAAATAAACAGAAATCTTATTTAGTTTTGTAAATGGAAGAAAAAACTGCATTGGCTTAGCCTTGAGTAAAAGCAGTGTGTTGACATGTCAGTGAAAGGAAGGACATAGCAGCCAACAAGCAAGAATCTTACATACCTTTCAAACTTGAAGTAACTACAGAATTCACAGAGAGTTAGTTGAAACCAGTGCTTTGAAATTGATTTTAAGGGAATGCACATGCCAATTAGCCAATGAAACAAGTTTCCTTTTTTGTTTTCTGAGGCAAAGAACTCACTGCATTCAACCAGCATTCAGAAAAAGCAGTGTTTGCAAGTTGATTGTATTTGAAAACACATGTGTAGCATTGTAAGAAACAAGAATCTTATATAGGTTTCAAAAGTGAGGAACCGGCAGGTTTGGCTGATTAAAAGCTGTCGTTGATCATTCGTTGTAAGTGATAACAAGTGAATAGCTGCCAATGTAAGGAGAATATTGCTTAGTTTTGAAAACTGTAGAATACAGTGTTTTGGAATAGAATTAGGAAAACCAGTGTTTTTACATCAATAATGAGTGAAAGGAGGTACACAGCACACAAACAAATAAGTATCTTACTTTATTTTCCAAGTTGAATTAAATACTGCATTCATAGCCTGTTAGGTGAAACCAGTGTTTTAACATGAATTTAAATGAAAACGCATGCATAGCATCAAATAAAACACAAATCGTGTTTATTTTTTTAAAGTGAAAAAACCACTGCATTGGATTAGGCTTAGGTAAAAGCTGTGTATTGATATGGGAGTGAAAGCATGTCCAGAGCAGGCAAACAAACACGGATCCTACTTAATTTTCAAAGTTGAATAAACAAAAGCATTCAAAGTCTGTTACAGGAGACCAGTGTTTTCAAGATGAATTTATGTGAAAACACAAGCATAGCAGCAAATAATAGACAAAACTTATATTGCAATGTAAAGTGAAGAAACAACTTCATAGGCTTAGCATTAGGTAAAACCTGTGTGTTGACATGTGAGTGAAAGCAAGGGCAAAGCAGCCAAACAAACAGGAATCTTACTTACCTTTCAAACTTGAAGTAACTACTGCAATCACAGAGAGGTGAAACCAGTGTCTTGAAGTTGATTGTAAATGAATACACATGCAAATCAGTCAATGAAACAAGTTTCTTTTTTGGTTTTCTGACACAAAGAACTCACTACATTCAACCAGCATTGAGGAAAAGCAGTGTTTTCAAATTGACTGTAATTGAAAACACATATATAGCATTGTGAGAAACAGGAATCTTACTTAGATTTCCTATGTGAGGAACTGACAGCTTTGGCAGAGTAAAAGCAGTGTTTTCACATTCATTATAAGTGAAAACAAGTGCAAAACTGCCAATGTAATGAGTATATTGCTTAGATTTGAAGACTGAAGAAACCAGTGTTTTAGCATAGTATTAGATAAAAGCAGTGTTTTTACATTGATAATGAATGAACGCAAGAACTTAACAGCTGATCAAACAAGTATCTTACTTAATTATCAAATTTGAATTAACTGCTCTATTCACAGCCTGTTACGGGAATCCAGTGTTTTGAAGATGAATTTAAGTGAAAACACAAGTATCAGCAAATAAAAGACAAATCTTATTTAGGATTGTAAAGTGAAGAATCCACTGCATTGGATTAGAGTTAGGTAAAATCCGTGTGTTGCCAAGTGAGTGAACACAAGGACATAGCATCCAAATAAACAAGAATCTTACCTAACTTTCAAACTTGAAGTAGTTACTGTATTCACTGAGAGTTCGGTGAAACCAGTGTCTTGAAGATGATTGTAAATGAATACAAATGCAAATCAGGCAATGAAACAAGTTTCCATTTTGGTTTTCTGAAGCAAAAAACTCACTGCTTTCAACCAGAGTTGAGGAAAAACAGTGTTTTCAAGGTGATTGTAAATGAAAACACATGTATTTCATTGTAAGAAACAAGGATCTTACTTAGATTTCCAAAGTGGGGAACCACCAGCGCTGGCATAGTAAAAGGAGTGTTTTGACAGTCATTGTAATTGAAAACAAGTGTAGAGCTGCCAATGTAATGAGTATATTGCTTAGTTTTGAAAACTGAAGAAAGTAGTGTTTTGAAATAGCATTAGGTTAAAGCAGTCTTTTTCCATTGGTAATGAGTGAAAGTAAGTGCACCGCAACAACAACAAAAAAAAAACCAAGTATCTTACCTAACTTTCAAAGTTGAATTACCTGCTGCATTCACAGCCTGTTATGGAAAACCAGTGTTTTGAAGATGAATTTAAATGAAAACACAGGCATAGCAGCAAATAAAAGACAAATCTTATTTAGTATAGTTAAGTGAAGAAACCAATGCATTGGCTTTGAATTAGGTAAAATTCTTGTGATGACATGTGTGTGAAAGCAAGGACATAGCAGCCAAACAAACAAAAATCCTACTTACCTTTCAAACTTGAAGTAACTACTGCATTCACAGAGAGTTTGGTGAAACCAGGGCCTTGAAATTGATTTTAAGTGTTTACACATGCAAATGAGGCAATGAAACTTGTTTCCTTTTAGGTTATATGGATCAAAGAACTCACTGAATTCAACCAGTGTTCCAGAAAAGCATTGTTTTCAAGTCGATTGCAATTGAAAACACATGCAGAGGAGTATAAGAAACAAGGATCTTAATAAGGTTTCAAAAGTGAGGAACAGGCAGATTTGGCAGAGTAATATCAGTGGTTGGTCATTCGTTGTAAGTGATAACAAGGGAAAAGCTGCCTATGTAAGGAGTATATTGCTTAGTTTTGAAAGCTGTAGAAACCAGTGTTTTGGCATAACATTAGGAAATGCAGTGTTTTTACATCGATAATAAATGAAAGGAAGCACACAGCATGCAAACAAATAAGTATCTTTCATAACATTCAAAGTTGAATTAGCTGCTGCATTCATAGCCTGTTAAGTGAAACCAGTGATTTAACATGAATTTAAATGAAAATACACGCATAGCATCAAATAAAACACAAATCTTATTCAGTTTTATAAAATGAAGAAACCACTGCACTGACTTAGCCTCAGGTAAAATCAGTGTATTGACATGGAAGTGAATGCAAGGGTATAGAAGCCAAACAAACAAGAATCTTACTTATCTTTCAAACTTGAAGTAACTACAGCATTCACAGATAGTTTGGTGAAACCAGTGTCTTGAAGATGATTGTAAATGAATACACATGGAAATAAGCCAAGGAAACAAGTTACCTTTTTGGTTTTCTGAAGCAAAGAACTCAATGCATTCAACCAGCATTCAGGAAGGGCAAAGTTTTCAAGTTGACTGTAATTAAAAATACATGTATAGCAGTGTAAGAAACAAGAATCTTACTAAGATTTCCAAAGTGAGGAAACGGCAGCTTTGGCATAGTAAAAGCAGTGTTTTGACATTCGTTGTAAGTGAAAACAAGTGCATAGCTGCTAATGTAATGAATATATTGCTTAGTTTTGAAAACTGAAGATACCATTGTTTGGTATAGTATTATGTAATAGCAGTGTTTTTACATTGATAATGAGTGAAAGAAAGTGCAGGGTAGCCAAACAAACAAGGATCTTACTTAATTTTCAAAGTTAAATTAAGTGCTGCATTCACAGCATTTTATGGGACACCAGTGATTTGAAGATGAATTTAAGTGTAAACACAAGCATAGCAGCAAATAAAAGACATCTTTCATTGGAACATAAAGTGAAGAACCACTGCTTTGGCTTAGCATTAGGTAAAATCCGTTTGATGACATGTGAGTGAAAGCAAGGGCATAGAATCCAAACAAAAAAGAATTTTAGTAACCTTTCAAACTTGAAGAAACGACCGCATTCACAGAGAGTTATGTGAAACCAGTGCCTTGAAATTGATTTTTAGAGGATACACATGTAAATCAGCCAAACAACAAGTTTCCTTTTTGGTTCTCTGAAGCAAAGAATTCACTGCATTCAACAAGTGTTCAGGAAAAGCAGTGTTTTCAAGTTGATTGTAATTGAAAACACATGCTTATCAGTGTAGGAAACAAGAATCTTACTTAGGTTTCAAAAGTGAGGAACCGGCAACTTTGTCAGAGTAAAAGCAGTAGTTGGTCATCCGTTGTAAGTGATGACAAGTGAATAGCTGCCAATGTAAGGAGTATATTTCTTAATTTTGAATACTGAAGAAACCAGTGTTTTGGCATAGCATTATGTAAAAGTAGTGTCTTTACAATGATAATGAGTGAGAGAACGTGCAGAGCAGCCAAATAAATAGGTATCTTACTTAAGTTTCAAAGATGGATTAATGGCTGCATTCACAGCCTCTTAGGTGAAACCAGTGATTGATCATGCATATCAATAAAACACAGGCATAGCATCAAATAAAACACAAAGCATATTTAGTTTTGTAATGTGAAGAAAACACTGCATTGACTTAGCCTTAGGTAAAAGATGTGTGTTGACATATGAGTGAAAGCAATGACATAGTATCCAAACAAACAAGAATCTTACTTACATTTCAAACTTGAAGTAACTACTGCATTCACAGAGAGTTAGGTGAAACCAGTGTCTTCAAGTTGATTGTAAATTAATACACATGCAAATCAGCCAATGAAACAAGTTTCTTTTTTGGTTTTCTTAAACAAATAATTCAGCGCATTCAGCCAACGTTACTGAAATGCAGTGTTTTCAAGTTGATCGGAATTGAAAACACATGTATAGCATTATAAGAAACAAGAATCTTCCTTGGATTTCAAAAGTGAGGGCCCGGCATCATTGGAAGAGTATAAGCTCTGTTTTGACATTCATTGTAAGTGAAAAGAAATGCATAGCTGACAATGTAATGAGTATATCGCTTAGTTTTGAAAACTGAAGAAACCAGTGTTTTGGCATAATATTAAGTAAAAGCAGTGTTTCTTCATTGATAATGAGTGAAAGCAAGTGCATAGCTGCCAAACAAACAAGTACCTTACTTAACTTTCCAAGTTGAATTAACAGCTGCATTCACAGCCTGTTATGGGAAACCAGGGTTTTGAAGATGAATTTAATTGAAAACACAGGCATAGCAGCAAATAAAAGACAAATCTTATTTAGTTTTGTAAAGTGAAAAAACCACTAAATTGGCTTATCCTAAGGTAAAAGCTGTGTGTTGACATGTCAGTGAAAGGAAAGGAATGGCAGCCAAACAAACAAGCAACTTCCTTACATTTCAAACTTGAAGAAACTATGGCATTCACAGAGAGTTAGGTGAAACCAGTGTCTTGAAGTTGATTGTAAATGAATACACATGCAAATCAGTCAATGAAACAAGTTTCTTTTTTGGTTTTCTAAAGAAAAGAACTCAATGCATTTGGCAAAATTTAGGGAAAAGCAGTGTTTTCAAATCGATTGTAACTGGAAACACATGTATAGCATTTTAAGAAACAAAACTCTTACTAGATTTCAAAAGTGAGGACACGGCAGCCTTCGCAGAGTAAAAGCAATGTTTTGACATACATTGTAAGTGAAAACAAGCACATAACTGCAAATGTAATTAGTATATTGCTTAGTTTTGAATACTGAAGATACTAGTGTTTTGGCATTGTATTAGGTAAAAGCAGTGTTTGTACATTGATAGTGAGTGAAATCAAGTGCATAGCAGCCAAACAGACAAGTATCATACATACCTTTCAAAATTGAATTAACTGCTGCATTCACAGCCTGTTACGGGAAACCAGTGTATTTAAGATGGATTTAAGTGAAAACACAGGCATAGCAGCAAATAAAAGACAAATATTATTTTGTTTTTTAAATTGGAGAATACACTGATTTGTCTTATATTTAGGTAAAATCTGTGTGTTGACATGAGAGTGAAAATAAGAGCATAGCAGCCAAACAAACAAGAATCTTACTTGCCTTCAAACTTGAAGAAACTACTGCATTCACAGAGAGTTAGGTGAAACCAGTGTCTAGAAGTTTTTTGTAAATGAATACACATGCAAATCAGCCAATGAAACAAGTAAGATACTTGTTTTTTTGGCTGCTGTGCACTAGCTTTCACTCGTTTCCAATGTAGATACACTGCTTTTACCTAATGCTATGCCAAAACACTGGTTTCTTCAGTTTTCAAAGATAAGCAATATACTCCTTACATTTGCAGCTTTTCACTGGTTATCACTTACAATGAATGACCAACCACTGCTTTTACTCTGTCTAAGCTGCCGGTTCCTCACTTTTGAAACATAAGTAAGATTCTTGTTTCATACACTGCTAAGCATGTGTTTTCAAATACAATCAACTTGAAAACACTAATTTTCCTCATCAATGGTAGAATGCAGGGAGATATTTGCTTCAGAAAACCAAAAAGAAAACTATTTCATTGGCTGATTCACATGTGTATTCACTTAAAATCTATTTCAAGGCACTTGTTTCACCTATTTGTGAAGGTAGTAGTTACTTCAAGTTTGAAAGGTAACTAATATTCTTGTTTTATTTGGCTGTTATTCCCTTGTTTTCACTCACATGTCAACACACGGATTTTACCTAAATCTAAGCCAAAGTAGTGGTTTCTTCACTTTAAAATCCTAAATAAGATTTGTCTTTTATTTGCTGCTATTCCTGTGTTTTCACTTAAATTCCTTTTCAAAACCCTGGTTTCCCTTAACAGTCTGAATGCCACAGTTAATTCAACTTTGAAAGTTATGTAAGGTACTTGTTTATTTGGTGCTGTAACCATTGGGGAATTTGATGTAATTATGAATTCCAAAAATATAATTGGATCATGCTTGTAATCTGATCTGTTAATCTGGGCATGATTAAGTTATGATTAGAGTTTTGACTGGGCCACGTCAGTAGGGCATTGAGCCCCACCCCTTGGTGGGTGGGGAATTGAATATAAAATACCAGGCAAAGGACAGATAAAGCAGTCTTTTGAGAAGCAGTTTTACTGTTGGAAAGAAGGCCCCAGGAGAAGAGAAGCAAGCCATTTGCCTGATCATCTGTGGCTGACATTGTGGAGGAAGCGGGAGCAAAAGCCTGGAGAGAAATGCAGCCTCAGGAAGAGAGGTGCCCCAGAAGCTTGAACCCTGGCAAATGCCGACAGCTGTCTTGCTCTAACACGTGGCAATGTACTGTGATGAGAGAAGAAACATAACGCTTTATGGCCTGGTATCTGTGGACTTCTAACCCAAATAAATACCCTTTGTAAAGACCAACCCATTTTTGGTATTTCACATTAGCACTCCTTTGGCTGACTAATACAGAATTTTGTACTGAGGAGTGGGGAAGTGCTTTTGTAATTTAAAAAATTTTGAAACGGTTTTATAAATGGGTAAGGAGTATTTTTTGGAGGAATTTTGAAATGCTTGATGGAAAAGGCCTAGATCACTTTGAAGAGACTGTTGATAGTAATATGGACCCTAAACAGACTTTCTATGATGACCCAAAGTAAATTATGAAACTACTATTGGAAACTAGAGGAAAGGCATTCCATGTTATAAAGTTGCAGAGAACTTAAAAAGATTAACTCTTGGTGTTATATGGAAGACAAAATTTGAAAATGGCGAACCGGAGCATTTAGCTGAAGAACTTTCCAAGGTAAACTTGGAGAATGTGGCTTGGCTTCTCCTTGCAGCTTATAGCTAAATACTAGATGAGCGAAATACACTAAGGACTGAACTTTTGGGGATAAAGAAAACAAAAACTGATTCCGGAACTTCCAAGTTTCTGGAAATCAAATTCCCAGCTGAAAATTCCCTTTTTGAAGTCTTTACTAAACTTGGAACTTTTAACTCAGAATTGAAGATGCAGTTATATAGGAAAGATTTATGGAAAGTCTTACTGTCTGATGGCTTGGACCCCTGTTTCCTGCATGCTAAACCAGTAAAGTTTTTGAGAGAGCTGTATGAACAAAACCATTGTCAGCTTGGACAAAAGAGGACATGGAAAGGAGAGATTGAAGGAGAATCAGCTTTAAGAAGAAAACCGTGGAAGCAGAGATCTGGGATTCAAACATCTCCTTGGGGCTAGAGAGGAGCCCCACCCATTTGTACAGAGAGGGTGAATTTGCCCCTGCAGTTGAAGAGGGTGGATGTTCCCACCTGATGTTCTGAGATAGTTTTGATGCCCCATGCTGCAGAGAGGGTGAGTTTTCCCCAGCAGTTGAAGAGGGTGGATGTCCCCATCTGATGTTATGGGAGAGTTTTGTCACCCCAGGGTGCAGGGAGGGTGGAGCACATTCCTCAAAAATTAGGGTGGTTAAGGTCTGCACCCCATAGGTCTGAGAGGGGTATACCTCTCCCCCACGGATTAGAGAAGGCCAAGTGGTCAACCCATTGCTCTGAGAGGGTTGAACCTATATCCAAAGGTTAGGGGGAATGTTGTCTTCACTTCAATGTACTAGGGGGGCTAATAATCTAACCCAAATATTGGTAAGGTGTGGCAATCACCCCAACACCCTTGGAGGGTGAGATCTGGAGGTTGGTCAACACCCAGATGCATGAAGAGGGTGGAACCAAGAAAGTGGTCATTGGGCAAGCCTGTGGAAAGGGTGGGTCCCCATGTGGCCCCAAGGAGAAGAAACCAACGTTTTAAGAATGACTCTCAGACATTGAAATTGAATGGAGGATGCCCTGCAGGTTTACAGAACTGTAGAGGATCCATGACTCATGTTTCACATCCCAATTTCTTCTTATGATATTGAAAATGTTTATTCTTTGTCTTTCCATTTGTGTGTTGGGAGCAGTTAAATGGTTTTGTAAGTTTCAGAGATCCACAGTAGATGGAATTTTGCCTGAAGACAAACTGTATTACTTTAAAATGAATATGATATGATTTTCTACTTGAATTGTTACTTATTTAAGTTTTTTTGAGAATTGTAAAAGTATTTTTGGAATTCAGAGCGTAGAATGTAACTGGTGGGGAATTTGATGTAATTATGAATTCCAAAAATATGATTGGATCATGCTTGTAATCTGATCTGTTAATCTGGGCATGATTAAGTTATGATTAGGGCATTGACTGGGCCACATCAGAAGGGCATTGAGCCCCACCCCTTGGTGGGTGGGGAATCGAATATAAAAAGCAAGGCAAAGGACAGAAGAAGCAGTCTTTTGAGAAGCAGTTTTGATGTTGGAAAGAAGGCCCCAGGAGAAGAGAAGCAAGCTGTTTGCCTGATCGTCTGTGGCTGAACTTGTAGAGAAAGCAAGAGCTAAGCCTGGAGAGAAATGCAGTCTCGGGAAGAGAAAAGCCCCAGAAACCTGAACCCTGGCAAACGCTGGCAGCTGTCTTGCTCTAACACGTGGCAATTGACTGTGGTTATAGAAGTGACATAACGCTTTATGGCCTGGTATCTGTGGACTTCTACCCCAAATAAATACCCTTTGTAAAGACCAACCCATTTTTGGTGTTTCACATTAGCACCCCTGTGGCTGAATAATACATTTGTTATTTGCTTGCTTTCACTCATTATCAATGTAAAAATAGTGCTTTTACCCAATATTATGCCAAAACACTGGTTTCTTCAGTTTTCAAAACTAAGTCATATACTCATTACATTGGCAGCTATGCACTTGTTTTCACTTACAATGAAAGTCAAAAAAGTGCTTTTACTATGCCAAAGCTGCTGGTGCCTCACTTTGGAAATCTAAGTAAGATTCTTGTTTCTAAAAATACTGTACATGTGTTTTCAATTACAATCAACTTGAAAACACTGCTTTTCCCTAACATTGGCTGAATGCATTGAGTTTTTGCTTTAGAAAACCAAAAATGAAACTTGTTTCCTTGGATGATATGCATGTGTATTCATTTACAATCAACTTCAAGACACTGGTTTCACCTAACTCTCTGTGAATGCAGTAGTTACTTCAAGTTTGAAAGGTAAGTAAGATTCTTGTTTCTTTGGCTGCTATGTCCTTGCATTCACTCACAAGTCAACACACAGCTTTTACCTAAGAATAAGCCTTTGTAGTGGTTTCTTCCGTTTACAAAACTAAATAAGATTTGTGTTTTATTTGATGCTATGCCTGTGTTTTCATTTAAATTCATGTTGAAAACTCTGTTTTCACCTAACAGGCTTTGAATGCAGCAGTTATTTCAACTCAAAAAGTTAAGAAAGATATTTAATTTTTTGGCTGCTGTGCACTTACTTTCACTCATTATCAATGTAAAATCACTTCTTTTACCTAAAGCTATGCCAAAACACTGGTTTCTTCAGTTTTCAAAACTAAGCAATATACTCCTTACATTTGCAGCTTTCACTTGTTATCACTTACAACGAATGTCCAACCACTCCTTTTACTCTGCCAAAACTCCCGGTTCTTCAATTTGAATCCTAAGTAAGATTATTGTTTCTTACACTGCTAAGCATGTGTTTTCAATTACAGTCAACTTGAAAAAACTGCTTTTCCTGAATGCTGTTTGAATGCAGGGAATTCTTTGCTTCAGTAAACCAAAAATTAAACTTTTTTCATTGGCTGATTCACTTGTGTATTCATTTACCATCAGTTTCTAGGCACTGGTTTCACCTAACTCTATGTGAATGCCGTAGTTACTTCAAGTTTGAAAGGTAAGTAAGATTTTTGTTTGTTTGGCTGCTATGCCCTTGCTTTCACTCATATGTCAATACACAGTGTATACCTAAGGCTAATCCAATGCAGTTGTTTCTTCAGTTTACAAAACTAAATAAGATTCTTGTTTTATTTGATGCTACGCTTGTGTTTTCATTTAAATTCATTTTCAAAACACTGCTTTGATCTAACAGTCTGTGAATGCAGCACTTAATTCAACTTTGAAATTTAAGTATGATACTTATTTATTTGGTGGGGCTGTGCTAGCTTTCATTGATTATCAATGTAAAAATACTGCTTTTACCTAATGCTATGCCAAAACACTGGCTTCTTCAGTTTTCAAAACTAAGCAAATTACTCCTTACGTTGGCAGCTACTCACTTAAAATCACTTCAATGAATGACCAAACACCACTTTTACTCTGCCAAAGCTGCTGTTCCTCAACTTGAAACCTAAGTAAGATTCTTGTTTCCTACACTGCTAGGCATGTGTTGTCAATTACAATCAACTTGAAAACCTTGCTTTTTCTGAACGCTGGTTGAATGCAGTGAGTTCTTTGCTTCAGAAAACCAAAAAGGAAAATTGTTTCATTGGCTGATTTGCATGTGTATTAAATTAAAATCAATTTCAAGGCACTGGTTTCATCTAACTCTCTGTGAATGCTCTAGTTACTTCAAGTGAGAAATGTAAGTAAGATTCTTGTTCATTTTGCTGCTATACCCTTGCTTTCACTCGCCTGTCAACACACGGGTTTTACCTAATTCTAAGCCAATGAAGTGATTTTTTCCCTTTATAATCCTAAGTAAGATTTGCCTTTTCCAGTTATGCATGTGTTTTCACTAAATTCATGTTCAAGACACTGGTTTCCCTTAACAATCTGTGATTGCTGCAGTTAATTCAACTTTGAAATTTATGTAATGTACTTTTTTGTTTTCCTGCTATGCCCTTGCTTTCACTCACTTTCAATGTAAAAACACTGATTTTACATAATACTATGCCAAAACACTGGTTTCTTCAGTTTTAAAAACTAAGCAATATACTCATTATATTGGCATCCATGCACTTGTTTTTACTTACAATGAATGTCAAAACTCTGCCTTTACTTTGCCAAATCTGCTGGGTCCTCACTTTGGAAATCTAAGTAAGATTCTTGTTTCTTACAATGCTATACATGTGTTTTTAATTAAAATCAACTTAAAGCACTGCTTTTCCCTAGCATTGTCTGAATTCATTGAGTTCTTTGCTTTATTAAACAAAAAGACAATCTTGTTTCATTGGGTGATTTGCATGTGTATTCATTTACAATCAACTTCAAGACACTGGTTTCACCAAATCTCTGTAAATGCAGTAGTTATTTCTATTTTGAAAGGTAAGAAAGATTCTTTTTGTTTGGCTGGTATGCCCTTACTTTAACTCACATGTCTTCACACAGCTTTTACTTAAGGATATGCCCATACAGTGATTTCTTCAGGTTAAAAAACTAAATAGGATTGGTGTTTTATTTGATGCTATGCCTGTGTTTTCATTTAAATTCATGTACAAATCCTTGGTTTTACATAACAATCCATGAATGCAGTTGTTAATTCAACATGGAAAGTTAAATATGATGCTTATTAATTTTGTTGCTATGCACTTGCTTTCACTCATTATCAATGGAAAACCCTGCTTTTAACTAATGCTATGCCAAAACACTGGATTGCTCTGTTTTCAAAACTAACCCATATACTCCTTACATTGGTAGCTTTTCACTGGTTATCACTTACAATGAATGACCAACCACAGCGTTTACTAGGCCAAAGCAGGCGGTTCCTCACTTTTGAAACCTATGTAACATTCTGGTTACTTACACTGCTAAGCATGTGTTTTCAATTACAATCAATTTGAAAACACTGCTTAACCTGAACGTTGGTTGAATGCAGTGAGTTCTTTACTTCAGAAAACCAAAAGGAAACTAGTTTTATTGGCTGATTCGCATGTGTATTCACTTAAAATCAATTTCAATGCACTGGTTTCACCTAACTCTCTGTGAATGCAGTAGTTAATTCAAGTTTGAAAGGTAATTAAGATTCTTATTGTTTCCCTGCTATACACTTATTTTCACTCACATGTGAACACACAGATTTTAACTAATTCTAAGCCAATGCAGTGGTTTCTTCACTTTACAATCCTATATAAGATTTTCCTTTATTTGCTGCTATGCCTATGTTTTCACTTAAATTCATCTTCAAAACGCTGGTTTCCCTTAACAGGCTGTGAATTCATCAGTTAATTCAACTTTGCAAGTTAAGTAAGGTACGTGTTTGTTTGGCTGCTGGGCGCTTGATTTCACTCATTATCATTGTAAAAACAGTGCTTTTAGCTAATAATATGCCAAAACACTGGTTCTATCACCTTTCAAATCTAACCAATATACTCATTACATTGGCAGTAATGCACTTGTTTTCACTACCAATGAATGTCAAAACACTGCATTTATTGTGTCAAACCTGCCGGTACCTCACTTTTGAAATCTAAGTAATATTCTTGCTTCTTGCAATGCTATACTTGTGTTTTCAATTGCAATCAACTTGAAAACACTGCTTTTACCTAACGTTGGCAGAATGCATTGAGTTCTTTGCTTTAGACAACTAAAAAAACAATAAAACTTATTTCATTGGCTGATTTGTATGTGTTTTCACTTAAAATCAATTTCAAGGCACTGGTTTCATCTAACTCTCTGTCAATGCAGTAGTTACTTCAAGTTTGAAAGGTAAGTAATATTCTTGTTTTATTTGCCTGCTATGTCCTTGCTTTGACTCACATGTCAGCACACAGTTTTTACCTAATGCTAAGCCAATGAGGTGTTTTCTTCACTTTACAATCCTAAATTAGTTTTGTCTTTTATTTCCTGCTATGCCTGTGTTTTCACTTAAAATCACCTTCAAAACCCTGGTTTCCCATAGAAGCCTGTGAATCCAGCAGTTAATTCAACTTTGAAAGATAAATAAGATACTTGTTTGTTTGGCTGTCATGCACTTGCTTTCACTCATTATCAATGTAAAAACATTACTTTTGCCTAATGGTATGCCAAAACACTGGTTTCTTCAATTTTCAAAACTTAGTAATATACTCATTACATTGGCAGCTTTGCATTCCTTACGCTTACAATAAATGTCAAAAAACTTCTTCTACTATGCCATTGTTGCCGGTTCCTCACTTTGGAATTCTAAGTAAGATTCTTGTTTCTTACAATGCTAAGCATGTGTTTCCAATAACAATCAACTTGAGAACACTCCTCTTCCTGAACGCTGGTTGAATGCATTGAGTTCTTTGCTAAAAAAACTAAAAAGGAAACTTGTTTCATTGGCTGATTTGCCTGTGGATTCAATTAAAATCAAATTCAAGAAACTGGTTTCAATGAACTCTCTGTGAATGCAGTGGTTACTTCAAGTTTGAAAGGTAAGAAAGATTCTTGTTTGTTTGGCTGCAATGTCTTTGCTTTCACTCACATGTCATCTCAGGGATTTTACCTAATTCTAAGCCATTGCAGTGGTTTCTTCACTTTACAATTCTAAATAAGATTTCTCCTATATTGGCTGCTAGGCCTGTGTTTTCACTTAAATTTATCTTCAAAACACTGGATTCCCATAATAGGCTGAGAATGCAGGAGTTAATTCAACTTTGAAAGTTACGTAAGATAATTGTTTGTTTGGCTGCTATGCGATTGCTTTCACTCATTATCAATGGAAAAACACTGCTTTTACCTAATATTAGGCCAAAACAGTGGTTGATTCAGTGTTCAAAACTAATAGATATACTCATTACTTTGGCAGTTACGCACTTTTTTTCAATTACAAAGAATGTCAAAACACTGCTTTTAGTATACCAAAGCTGCAGTTCTTGAATTTGGAAATCTAAGTAAGATTCTTGTTTCTTAAACTACTGTACATATGTTTACAATTACAATCAATTTGGAAACACTGCTTTTCCCTAACTTTGGTTGAATGCATTGAGTTCTTTGTTTCAGAAAACCAAAAAGGAAACTTATTTCATTGGCTGATTTGTATGTGTATTCATTTACAATCAACTTTAAGACCCTGGTTTCACCTAACTCTCTGTGAATGCAGTAGTTCCTGCAAGTTTGAAAGGTAAGTAAGTTCTTGTTTGTTTGGTTGCTATGCCCTTGCTTTCATTCACATGTTAACTCACCTCTTTTACGTAAGGCTAAACCAATGCAGTGGTTTCTTCTCTTTAAGAAACTAAATGACATTTGCATTTTATTTGATACTATGCCTGTGTTTTCATTTAAAATCCTGTTCAAAACCCTGGTTTCACCTAACCAGCTGTGAATGCAGTAGGTTCTGCAGCTTTGAAAGTTAAGTAAAATACTTATTTGGCTAGTGTGCACTTGCATTCACTCATTATCAATGTAAAAATACTGCTTTTACCTAATGATTGCAAAAACACTGGTTTCTTCAGTTTTCAAAACTAAGTAATATACTCCTTACACTGGCAGCTATTCACTTGTTATCACATACAACGAATGACCAACCACTGCTTTTACTGTGCCAAAGCTGCCGGTTCCTCACTTTTGAAGCCTAAGTACGATTCTTGTTTCTTACACTGCTAAGTATGTGTTTTCAATTACAATCAACTTGAAAACACTGCTTTTCTTGAACACTGGTTGAATGCAGTGAGTTCTTTGCTTCAGAAAACCAAAAAGGAAACATGTTTCAATGGCTAATTTGCATGTGTATTCACTTAAGATCAATTTCAAGACACTGGTTTCACCTAACTCTCTGAGAATGCAGTAGTTATTTCAAGTTTGAAAGGTAAATAAGATTCTTGTTTGGCTGCTTTATCCTTGCTTTCAAACACATGTCAACACACGGATTTTACCTAAAGCTAAGCCAATGCATTTTTTTCTTCAATTTACAAAGCAAAATAATGTTTGTGTTTTATTTGATACTACGCCTTTGTTTTCAGTTAAATTCATCTTCAAAACACTGGTTTCCCATAACAGGCTCTGAATGCAACAGTTAAATCAACTTTGAAATTTAAATAACATACTTATTTGTTTGGCTACTGTGCACTTGATTTCACTCATTATCAATGGAAAAACACTACTTTTACCTAATTCTATGTCAACACACTCGTTTCTTCAATTTTCAAACCTAAGCTATATACTCATTACGTTGGCAACTATGCACTTGGTTTCATTTACATTGAATTTCAAAACACTGCTTTAACTATGCTAAAGGTGCCGGTTCCCCGCTTTGGAAATCTAGGTAAGATTCTTGTTTCTTACACTGCTAAGCATGTGTTTTCAGTTACAATCAACTTGAAAACACTGCTTTTCTTCAATGCTGGTTGAATGCAGTGAGTTCTGTGCTTCAGAAAACCAAAAAGGAAACTTGTTTCATCTGCTGATTTGCATGTGTATTCACCTAAAATCAATTTCAAGGCACTGTTTTCAACTAACTCTCTGTGAATGCAGTCATTACTACAAGTTTGAAAGTTAAGTAAGAGTCTTGTTTGCTTGTCTGCTATGCTCTTGCTTTCCCTCAGATGTAAACACACGGCTTTTACCTAATATTCAGCCAAGGAAGTGGTTTAGTTAGTTTTCAAACCTAAATAAGATTTGTCTTTTTTTGGCTGGTATGTCTGTGTTTTCACTTAAATTCATCTTCTATACACTAGTTTCCCATTACAGGCTGTGAATTCAGCAGGTAATTCAACATTGAAAGTTAAGTAAGGTACTTAAGTGTTTGGCTGCTGTGCCTTTGCTTTCAGTCATTATCAAAGGAAAAACACTGCTTTTACCTAATGCTATGCCAAAACACTGTTTTCTTCAGTTTTAAAACCAAGCAATATACTCATTACATTGGCAGCTATGCACTTGTTTTCATTTACAAGGAATGTCAAAACATTTCTTTCACTATGCCAAAGCTACCGGTTCCTCACTTTGGAAATCTAAGTAAGATTCTTGTTTCTTACAAGGCTATACATGTGTTTTCAATTACAATCAGCTGGAAACACTGCTTTTCCTGAACGCTGGTTCAATGCAGAGAGGTTTTTGCTTCAGAAAACCAAAAATGAAACTTGTTTCATTGGATGATATGCATGTGTATTCATTTACAATCATCTTTTAGACATTGGTTTCACTCTCTGTGAATTCGGTAGTTACATCAACTTTGAAAGGTAACTAAGATTCTTATTGGATTCCCTGCTATGTCCTTGCTTTCACTCACATGTCAACACACAGCTTTTACCTAAGGCCAAACCCAGGCAGTGGTTTCTTCACTTTACAAAGTAAATGAGATTTGTCTTTTAGTTGAAGCTATGCCTTTGTTTTCATTTAAATTCATCTTCAAAACATTGGTTTCCCATAACAGCCTGTGAATGCAGCAGTAAATTCAACTTTGAAAAGTAAGTAAGATAGTTGTTTCTGTGGCTGCTGTGTACATGCTTTCATTCATTATCAATGTAAAAACAATGCTTTTACCTAATACTATGCCAATACCCTGGTTTCTTCAGTTTTCAAATATAAGCAATATACTCATTACATTGGCAGCTATGCACTTGTTTTCAGTTTCAAGGAATGTCAAAACACTGCTTTTACTTTGCCAAAGCTGATGGTTCTTCAGTTTGGAAATCTTAGTAAGATTCTTTTTTCTTATAATGCTATACATGTGTTTTCATTTACAATCAACTTGAAAACATCCCTTTTTCTGAACGCTGCTTGAATGCACTGAGTTCTTTGCTTCAGATAACCAAAAAGGAATCTTGTTTCATTGGCTGATTTCCATGTGTATTCACTTAAAATCAATTTAAATGCACTGGTTTCACTTAACTCTCTGTGAATGCAGTAGTTACTTCAAGTTTGAAAGGTAATTAAGATTCTTGTTTGTTTGGCTGCTATGTCATTGGTTTAACCCACATGTCTTCACACGGATTTTACATAATTCAAACCAATGCATTGGTTTCTTCACTTTAAAATACTAAATAATATTTGTCTTTCGTTATTTCTATGCCTGTGTTTTCATTTAAATTCATCTTGAAAACACTGGTTTCCCAAAACAGGCTGTGAATGCAGCAGTTAATTCAACTTTGAAATTTAAGTAAGTTACTTTTTTGTTTGGCTGCTGTGTGCTTGCTTTCACTCATTATCAATGGAAAAACACTGCTTTTACCTAATGGTATGTGAAAACACTGGTTTCTTCAGTTTTCAAAACTAAGCAATATACTCATTATATTGGCATCTTTGCACTTGTTTATTCACTTACAATGAATGTCAAAACACTGCTTTTACTATGCCAAATCTGCTGGTACTCACTTTTGAAATCTAAGTAAAATTCCTGTTTCTTACAATGCTACACATGTGTTTTCAGTTACAATAAACTTGAAAACACTGCTTTACCTGAACGGTGGTTGAATGCAGTGAGTTCTTTCTTTCAGAAAACCAATAAGGAAATTTGTTTCATTGGCTGATTTGCATGTGTATTCATTTACAATCAACTTCAAGACACTGATTTCACCTCTCTGTGATTGCAGTAGTTATTTCAAGTTTGAAAGGGAAGGAAGATTCTTGTTGCTTTGTCTGCTTTGCCCTTGCTTTCACACACATGTCAACACATGGATTTTACCTAATGCTAAGCCAATGCAGTGGTTTCTTCACTTTTCAATCTTATTTAAGAGTTGTCTTTTATTTGCTGCTATGCTTGTGTTTTCACTTAAGTTCATCTTGAAAACACTGGTTTTCCAAAACGGGCTGTGAATGCAGCACTTACTTCAACTTTGAAAGTTATGTAAGATACGTATTTGGCTGCTGGGTGCTTCCTTTCACTCATTATCAATGTAAAAACACTGCTTTTACATAATGCTATGCCAAAACACTGGTTTTCCATTTTCAAAACTAAGCAATATCCTCCTTACATTGGCAGCTATTCAATTCTTATCATTTTCAATGAATGACCAACCACTGCCTGTACTCTGCAAAAGCAGCCGGTTCTTCACTTTGAAAGCCTAAGTAAGATTCATGTTTCTTATACCGCTAAGCATTTGTTTTCAATTACAATCAACTTGAAAACACTGCTTTTCCTGAATGCTTGTTGAATGCAGTGAGTTCTTTGCATCAGAAAACCGAAAAGTAATCTAATTTCATTGGTTGATTTGCATGTGTATTCACTTAAAATCAATTTCAAGGCAATGGTTTCACATGACTCTCTGTTA
>JAQZBX010014126.1:0-38976 GCA_029593785.1 Cabassous unicinctus
TGAAATTTAAACTCAATATCAAAATGGGAAGATTTCTCTCCAGACACACCAGAAACTGGGCTAAGTCTTAGTTGTTAAACGAAGTTTTCAGGTTTGGTTTAATGAGTGCATCATAAAAACCCAACCACTTCTTTGTTGAACTTATAAAGCTCAATATTTTTGAACACTGATATATTTTATATGCATTTTCAGGAAAAAAAATGGGATTGTTTTTGTCTCTAGAAAAATAAACAATGGAAATATTTTCATAATAATGCTATCACCCTCTACATGCACTTTTCCTTGATCCTTCAGGCCCAAATAATCCTCAATATCTTTTGAATTTCAGTTGTTTATCTGAATCTTTCTTACAGACTGAAGACTTTAGTTTGTATTGCAATTGTACACATGCTTTGTTTCCAGAAAATTCCTAGACTTGAGCTTAAATTCATGGTTGTATTCCAACAATATTTATCAGGATGTTTTGCATGTAATTGAAACAAATTACATATTTGATGAATGAATAAATGAGTGAATATATTTAAATCCTTTATGGCTTCAAAATTTTATAAATGAGGAAAGATCATATTTCCAAATATCATGTTCTAAAATGTTCTTTTAGAATAAGACTGCTATTTTCAAAGTGGATTCTTAAGAAAATTCATGTGAAAATGTAGTAATTTTAAAAACGAATTTTTATTTGGAACCTCATGCATTAACTATGCCTTTCATTTCAGCATAGTAGGTAAAATTCTCAGCATGGAGTTAGGGAGACTTTGGAGGGATTTTCTCAATATGAGAGAGAATTTAACAATTGGTCATAAAAGGTGGAAGCAAATGGAAGATTCTTCTTCCCAACAACACAACCTTTGAAAGTGACAGAGGAAAACTGAGCTCAGTTTTTCAAATTCAAACCTATACTTACATCATGGAGTGGAAAGGCAGATGAATAAGTCTTAGAATTAAGCAGTCTTTCTATCCCAAACCTTTTCTTGCCCTCTTCTGTGCCAAAAGGACACCGTGAGAGAATATAGTAAACCTACAAAGCAAATAAAAAAGAGACACTATCACAGCTCAGAAATTTATACTTTTCACATTCTTTTTTTAAACACAATTCAACAATGTCAGCTTTGTCTGAATATAGATACATGCCTGGATTATAGAAGGAAGCTCCTTTTGGTGTTTGGGGGGAAGATATAGAGTGTGGGATTTATGGAGATTTCTGGTATTTTAGCTCCAGATGTGAGGGCTCTCCATTCCCCTGAGGGTTGGATTATAAATCATTTTGCTTCTCCTCTACCATATGCCAGAATTTCTACTATAATCAGTGCTTCAAGTTGTAGTCTGATATCACTGTAACTAACAATTCAGCTAGGGGACTATGAGGTAGAATTGGTATTTAGCCAAGATGTGTTGAATACATCTTCAGTTAATTACTTTGATGATTTATACGGAGTCTGATCCTAACTCAAGATTATCGTTATCTGTGCAACCTCTTATATATTTATAATAGTTTTCTTCCACATACAATTTGGGCTTTGGTGTCCTCTGGTATTACTCTCAATTCTATCTCATGGGCTTTTTATCTTCCAGAAACTCATCAGAATTTCTACTTTTCTGTTTGCTATCCTTTTTAGCCTTTTTAGCATTGCTTTAGAGTTACTTACTTTCCCTCTTTTTTAAAAATATTTCATCGTTCCAAGGAATTAACCATTAGATTGATTAATGTCCTTGAATCATCTTTTTTCCCAATCTGGCCATTTTATTAGCAGTTCAATATTCCATCTTGGTAAATACATAATTCATACAGGTTGATTTTCATTTTTAAAAATAATATGATAAATATCAACTATTTTACATATATGGATTATGTCCTCAAGAAAATTTCACAAAAAAAGTCTTAGTATATTAAGTAGAAGAACTTACTCTACCAGACATTGACTTACTATAAAGTTATTGTATTTAATACAGTGTGGTACTGTGAAATAAATAAAAAAGGAGAGACTTTATTCAGATTATTGTTAGAGGAGGGAAATTACTATTGCAATAGGGGGAAGGGAACTATTGTAGTAAGGGCAAGGCTCAGAATGAGATCTGCAACAGCTGAAAGCTCAGGCCTCAAAGGGCTTTTCTTTTATAGGAGGAGAAAGCAAGGTTCCAGGACTCTCTTTCTTTGTGGTAAGGAGGAGCTGTTTGGCAGCCAAAGTAAGCTCAAGATGAGGATGGGTCAAAGTTCAGGGTCCTATAGAGAGGAGAGAAGCTTAACTAAAGTTTGGTTAAGCTGGCTAACAAGCAATTTGTTCCAATGGATCAGTGGAGACAAACAGTTCAGCTAACCATTTATGAAACTAAGAATGGGAATTTGGAAGGTCTATGTCTGGTCTTTTTTATTATACAGTAGTAACAAAAGGGAGAAATTACAAGGTTAAATACAAATATGTTTTAAAAATTGAATTTTCCTGGTGTCAAAGGGGAAAGAGGCTTTCCCCCCTCCCTTTTCTTATAACATTTCCTTTAGAGAACTTGTAAGTATAAATTCTTGGTGTGTCCCTTTGAGATGTATGTACTAGACATAGAGAGGTTTTATAGGCAGTTGGTTACATAGATCTGAAACTTTTGTAACAATGTAAAAACCTAAACTTAAGAGAAAAGAATTTTAAAAAACTATCAGAAAGAACTGTGTTCGGAAAGACTACACTCAAAAAGTGAGAAATCCAATTGTGAAATATTCTTTGAAGAGAAAGATACTGACATATCTCCACGTCTTATGGCATTATTAGTACAAAAGAAAATGTTCTAGCAGCAGGATTTGGTCCATGGGGTTTGTCAACCTCTATAGATTGCCTGAAACTTTGGCATCAACGTGGTATTACAACTAGTTTTTTATCCTTGAGGAGGCACTTTGTAATTAAAATGACCAGATATTTGTTATATGTTTCTCAATCTGGTACACATAGAAATTCCTTGCCAATATGCTCAATTTGAATCTCAAATTGATAATGTGTGCCATCCCACCTACCTACACAGCAGGATAAATCTAGAACTTTGTACATATTTAAGGAGTGTGATCCTTTTTCACATATTTGTCATATACATGAGTTGTGCATCACTCATACATGTATATACTTAAGTATATCTTTCTATCCATCGCTATCTATCTATCCATCCATAAAAATGTGCTCAGTTGGATCATATCATGCAGATGAAGGGGGTGAGGAGCAATGTTTTTACATACTAGATCTTTTACTCTTTTGCTGATGGTAAAGACAATTTTCCACCATTGAATAACACAGATTTCAAAGTTGTTATTATTGTTATTTTTTCAAGTTCCTTGGAATAACTGATTTGTGGATGCTGTTACGTGGGGTGGACTTTTAAGGTATATGAACTTCTTGTCTAGGAAATGTAGAATTCTTCTAATCTTAAAACAATTGGCAATAAGTTTGCTCATGAGCAGATATTAACACAGCGCTTTTATTAGAGTGCACATGAGCAGTCTCTAGGAAACAACCAAAGTAAACCTACCAGGCATGTGACTCAAGTCACTGGCTCCATTTCCTCCTTTGGTACCAAACAAAATTCTTCTGGAATTAAATATCTTTTATAAGGAATGTGAAAGATTGGCCTTTGAGTAATATCGATAGATAGGAGCTCTCAAAATGTAGGATAAAGTTTAAAATACATGTGGTTTAAGTTTTCCTTTTTCTCTTATCCTAATATGCCTATGATACTACTTATGTTAGGCATTAGTTTTTGCTATGTAGTGTTTCTCACATTTTAAAATTTATATCCCCTTTGCTAAATATAAAAATATCAAATATCATGCTCTCCTTTACTGTTACTAGTAATTTCAAAATAAATGAAAACTTCCAACTACATATGAATGGAAGCAATCGTATTGTTTTTGTCTTCTCCCCAAAACTTCTTGACAACCACTGATCTAGGCCAGGATTGGTAAATCTTTTTCTGTAAAGAAATATTTTAGGCTTTGTGGCTATATGGTCTTTGACTCTGGTTTTGTAATGAGAAAGCAGCCATAGACAATGCAAAAACAAATGTGTGTAGTTGTGTTCCAGTAAAACTTTATTTACATAAATATGTGGTAGACAGGATGTGGCCCAAGGACTATAGTTTACAGGCCTCTCTTCTAGAAAATGCGGCTGAACTGAGAACAGTTCAGAATAGTAACAGTGAAGATATTTCTGGGAAAGTCAGTTAAGCATGTGCTTTTCCTATGGATCTTCTTGATTTCAGAGGTACTGACAGTCTCAGATGCCTTGATGGTTTTAAAGATATTTTGAAAAGAATGAAAGTGCTCTAATAATGCTGTTCAATGTATACATACATAAACTATAATGTTTTAGGTGAGAAAAAGAAAGAAGGAATTTTATTTATATTAATCTCCTGAAGAATCTTCTCAAAAGTACAAGAACAGTACTGCTCCACTGCAAAGGAGGGAGAAATTGTGCTTTAATGATTATTTAACTTAAGGTGTCGGCACTGTGTTATGAATATTGACATTTCTGTTCCTAAGTTCCTAATTTTTTCTTACGGGTCCATTGTCCTTTAATGAGCAACTTGTTTAATATAACACTTGTATATAAAGTATTTTACAAGTTTGCAGAGTGCCTCACACACATTCTTTCATTTGATTCTCACAATAATGCCAATATTATCATTATCTGTTTTAAGAGACGTTATCTTATTTACAAAGTAGCAAAGTTATGACTTGAAACTAGGTCTTCTAACTCCATCTTATGTCTATGTATTCTAAAAGGTTTCTCTTAGGTTTGAAATTGATACCAGCTTTCAAATTTCAAATTTCAGTTAGATATGTTCATTTTTTTAAAAATCCCAGTAAGAAAAGGGAGAAAATTTTAGTTTATGGACTCAGATTTTATAATTAAATCTAAGCACTACGTTTTGTTTAATATTCCTGTCAGTGAATTTTTCAAATATCTATTTAGGAAGTAGGAAAAAAATTATTTCAAAAACAATTTCTTAGGCACTTAAGAGTACTAAACCAAAAGGGAATCAATCAAGTCCCTAATTCCTCAAGAAGAGAGAGTAAATAAATTCAAGGGGAAGGGTCTTAGTGATCTTAGATCCCTGGTAGTTGAATAGGACTTGATTATTTTTAGTGAGCAGTTCCTATGTGCCAGGCATTATGAGCAGCTTTTCATATGTTAAATCATTAATTCTCAGTATAGCCTATGAGGTAGATAGTATCCCTATCATCACTTGAAGGAACAATGGCAGAGAAACCATGACGCTTTAGGAGACAGGTTTTTAATGGGAAACTCAAAGATCCTAGGACTACAAATGGGAAGAAATATTATTATACAAAAGGCAAACACTGTTTTAAATAAAGGTAAAAAAGTACTGAGGGTTCCTAAATGATTTCTATATATAAAGAAATTAAAACACTATGTTCCAATGCTAGAATAACTAATACTATACCTACTATGTTCTGAATTTATAACTCAAACTCCAAGTTTATAAAACCATTTTTAAAGATTTTATAAATTCAAAGTCCTCTAGCACTTAATTTTCCCAATATTGCATAATGCCTTTCTTTACTGTATCTACTTTATAAACCACTCCTTTTTTATTGAGGTAAAATCCAAATAATAGGTAATTATTTTGATAACTCAATTTATTTAAACTTTTGGTTGCTATTTTTCAGTTTTGATAAATCCTTCAGATTCATACTTGTAAATTCACATAGCAAAATTAACCATTTTAAACGGAACAATTCAGTGGTATTAAGTACATTCACATGTTGTGTAACCATCACCTCTATCTAGTTCTAAAATATCTTCATCATCCCAAAAGCATACTCCCTACCCACTGAAAAGTCTCTCCCTAATCTCCCTTCCCCACATCCCTTGACAACTATTAATCTGCTTTTTGCCTCTATGGATTTGCCTATTTATAATATTTCATTTAAATGGAATCTTATAATACACAAATTTCTGTGTCTGACTTCTTTCACTTAGCATTATGTTTGAGTTCTATCATATTGCAGCATGTATTAATACTTCATTCTTTTTTACTGATGGACAATATTTCATTGCATGGATATACCACATTTGGGTTATCCATTCCTCTCTGTTTATGGACATTTAGCTTGTTTCCATCTTTTGGTTATTGTGAATAGTGCTGCACTGATCATTCATATATGAGTGTTTGTTTGAATATCTGTTTGGGGATATACCTAGGAGTAGAATTGTTGGGACATATGGCAATTCTATGTATATTGAGGAAGTGCCAAATTAAAACATTATTTTTAAACAATTTGAGAGACAGGTAGGTTAATATGTTTAAATAGTCCAAATAGATTTTCAAACCTGTCCAATAGCACCAAATAATTATCAAACTAGACTCAGAAACACCCTGCAAATATAGTATTGCACATGCATATATAGAGAGTCACATACAGACACACACACCCCTTATTTGAAGGGATGCACCCAAAGGTCTTTTCTACCTACAATTCTGTTTCTTGATGAGGATGGAAAGAAAGTTGCCTCATCTTCAATGAGGAAGAGCTCCAGCCGATGTCTGTTGAATTGGGCAGTAAAATAGTCAGGATGAAGATCCTTCACATTCTTTGGGAGCTTCAGAGGCCCAAGCATACAGCTAAAGGGGTTTCGTTCAGGTGGGGGAATGTCACTCTTCTTAATAGGCATTTTGATTCCCAACACTTCAGCATAAGTAACTAATACTTCCCAAGGGGCATGGATCTTGACAAAATAAGTTTTTCCATCTTCAGAGTTCTGTATAAGGATACAAAATAACAGAAAGCATACAGATCTGTTTATTATTGAGCTGATAGTGAAAAGACATTTTATAAAATCTCAAACAAATAAAAAGATGTCACGGCACTTTCAATTTATTGAAATATTTTCAGCAAAACCTTTAGAAGAGCAAATGTTCAAAACAGATACTTATTTCTATGTACATATATACTGATTCTTGTTATTCATAGCAGTTATGTTCTATATAGTCACCACATAGTGAATATTGAATTACTGTTCCTGAGGGAAATATAGGGTTGGGTTCCTGCAAGCCTCTGAGCACAACATTTTTTCATGGGATAGTAAATGATTTTCTTTGAAGGAATAGTACAAATGGAAGAACTTGGTGGATGTCTTGATACAAATTATGGAAAAGGTAAAGGTAAACCCAGTATGCATGCAACTGCCAGGTTACCATGGAAGTCACCCCCATGGCTATGGGGAAATGAGCCATAAGGCTTAGCTCTCCTCATCACTCTTTCCAAGGGTGTGCTTGTCAAAGAGTTACTCTGCCAATCCAGAGTAACTTCTTGTGCAAGTTGGTTACATAGCCACTCAATTCTTTGATGGATTTCACCTACTCATTCAGGTAATCCAGTCTCAACAAAGTCACATGAGCAGGGGTTGTGTTTGTTGGTGGCCACTTTGTGCAGTTCCAAGTAGAGACTGATTCACCCTTTTTTTCTAAGTGTAACACACACTCCATTGTATTCAGCCTGTTATTCCAGTCCTCATGTTCTGGTTTTTTGAAATCTTGCAGGAAGATTTGGCCAGCCACTTAGTTGGTTCTGCAGTTTCATAAGTTTCTCAGCATGTTCACTCTTCTAATGAGTGAAAAAAATATTTAACGAAGTTCTTCAAAACCACATCATCACTGTCAGAGTAGTAAGACATCGACAGGTAGGCATTAGGGGTATAGAGCCCCAGATTGACCTAGTGGTTAATGGTGGCTGTTTTAGTTTCCTGAACTACTCAAGCAAATGCCATGGAATGGGTTTGCTTAAACAATGGGAATTTATTCACTCATGGTTTTGAGGCCAGGAAAATGTTCAAATCAAGGTGATGCTTTTTTCCTGAAGAGTGGTGTTCTGGAGCTGGCTGCTGGGGATACTTTCTTCTTTGTCACATAGCAAAGCACATGGTGGCATCTCCAGGTCTCATCCTTCTCATCTGGCTTCTGTTGATGCTCCCTCTGTAGCTTTTTTTTTGGTCTGAATTTCATTTTTATACAGGATTGCAGTAATAGGATTACTGATTGAGGTGAGTCACAGCTTAACTGAAGTAGCTTCATCAAAAGCTCCTACTTACAAGGGCTTCACACCAACAAGAATGGATTAAATTTTAAAACATGTTTTTCTGGGGTACATACAATTCCAAACCACCACAATCTACTTTCTGGACCCCAAAAAGACATGTTTTTTTCTATATGAAAAAATACATTCATTCCATCAAAGTATCCCAAAAGCCCTAAGTCATTTCAGAAACAATGCTTAGTATGCAGTCTCATTAAAATCGGTTATGGGTGTGGTCTGTCTTGGGGTACAATTCCCCTCTGTCTGTGGACCTGTGAAACCTAGAGCACAAAGTCATCTGCTTCGAATATACAATAATAGGACAGGTATAGGATAATAATTTCCATTCCCATAGGGAAAAATTGGAAGGAAAACTGGATCACAGTTACCAAACAATTCTGAAACCCAGCTGGGCATACTCCATTAGATTTCAAGGCTTGAGAGTCATGTATGGAATGATGGTTTGTCCTCTGGTCCTGATGAAGCAGCAGTCCCACTCCTTCCAAGTGTTTGCCCAGCAGCCATGCTTTCCTCAAACACTGGGATGAAGGTTCCACCCTCTCCAGTCACTGGTGTGGTGGCCAGGCTCTCCACAATCCCTGGGGCACAGGCTCCACCCTCTCAGAACAATGGGGTGGTGGCACTCTTCCTGAACAACTGGGCAGAAATCCTGCCTTCCCCAAGTACAAGGGCAGACTCGCTCTTTCCAAACACATAGGTGGGCTTACTTTCTTGGCCTGAGAAGATATCTACAGTCCAGACCTCAGCTTCCAAGGTTCTGTACTTGAAGTGATTTTTCCTTTAATCTGCCCTTTTTCTGTCCCTTTTCAGACCAGGGTAGCAGTAGTTCCATTCATACAGATCTTGCAAAAATGTTGTTGGTTTTGCATGTAGTACACAGGAGTCCAAGCCATCAGAATAAAGAACTTTCCACAAATCCTTCCTGTGTAACTGGACCTCCAATCTTTGAGTTGTAGTTCTATATTCAGTTAAACTCTCACATGGACCACTATTCTTGGGGACTTGCTTTCCAGAAGCTCAGAATTTTCCAAACCACCAATTTCTGGTTTCTTTGTGACTATGAATTCAGGTCTCATCTTATCTTTTTCCTCTCACATTTTACTATAAGATGCAAGGAGAAACCAGGCTGCACTTTCTACTCTTAGCTTGTAAATCACCCCAGCTAATTATCCAAGTTCATTACTCTCAAGTTCTGACTTCCATCAGATGTCAAAACTCAATTTTGCCAAGTTCTCTGCCTCTTTAAAACAAGGATCAACTTTCCTCCAGTTTCCAATAAAACACATTCATCATTTTCGTCTAAGGCCTTATCAGAAGTACCTTTAGCATCTATATTTCTACCAACAGTCTCTTCAAAGCAATCTTCCCATTACCCAATTCAAAATTTATATCCACATTTTGGTATTTTCAATAGCAGCACCCCACTTCTGGTACCAAAATCTGTTTCAGTTTCCTAGATTGTTCCAGCCAATACCATGAAATGATTTGGCTTAAACAATGGGAATTTATTTGCTCTCAGTTTTGAGGCAAGGAAAATGTCTAAATCAAAACATCATCAAGGTGATGCTTTCTTCCCAACGACTGGTATTCTGGAGTTGGTTGCCAGTAATCCTTGTTTCTTTGTTTGTCACATGGCAAGGCACACAGCAGTGCCTCCAGGTGTTTCCTTTCTCTTCCAGATTCTGTTGATTCCCAGCTGTTGGCTGCTCCCTCTGTGACTTTTTTTTTTTTTTTTTACTGAATTTCATTCTCTTACAAAGGAATGGATTAAATTTAAGAACATGTACATACATGTACATACAGCTCCAAACCACCACAGAGGCTTCAGGGTCCTGGTGTAGATCTGGCATGGTTGTCATGGTAGGTAGCTGAGGAGAGGTGACAGCAGTGGTTATGTGGTGTTTTAGTGGCAGTAGGGGCCTTCAAGTACATGGTGAGGTGGTGGAGGGCTGGCTCAGAGTGACTGGCCATGGGGCAATTGTCAGGTTCTGTTCAAGTACTATTGAAGCAGGAAACCATAGCAACTCTGTGAAAACATCTGATCACATTTTCATCAACTGATCAATACGTAACCTTTTTTAAAATGTGTGTTTCTGTTTAAAGACATCTTTTTAAAATATATCCTATTGGTTCATTAACATTGAAAGCATGGCCAACAGCACTAAAAATCATGCCTCAATGAAGCTTATCTAATGCACATATTTTTTCTGCATGGTACATCACAGTCTTCTTGCACTTAGAACCATAGACAGCACTTCAGTACCACACTTGTGGACCATTTTAAACAGTGAAATCAGCTACAAGCACAAAAACACACAAGAAAGGGACACCAAATATTTCACAGAAAGGACACTTGTTTACACTATGAAACCTGAAACAAAAGGCAGAACATTGACTTCTTCAACCTCAACTACAAACATATTCATTGGGCAACTCAAATTTTTTGCCACTCAGCACATGTCTGCAGATGATCACAAGTGCCACAAATACTGACTTGGGGATTCAAAATAAATTTTAGTTCATAGGCAAATTTGCAAATGCAGAATATGCAAATAATGAGTATTGATCATGTACATATATGTGTATATAGAGAGAGAGAGAGAAAGAGAAAGAATTTTTTAAAAATGTATTTCAGGGCCAATGTAGACTCATCCCAAATCTACAGTTACATATGCAGTTCTGGGCAATCACTAAGTTTTGAGAGACTAGCTATGAACTTAGAATTGTACTTAGGATATATAAGGGACACAGATGTACTCACTCATATTACCCAGCTTCTATGTATAATCTACATATAGAAGAGGAACTTTTGGTAAATAAGAGTTCATTATATAGGAGAATAATTAAGTTATAAATTGCATGTTATAATACTCATTTATTAGTTTAGTAATAAGATAGGGTAAATAAGAACAAAAGAGTATTAATTTAAAGTATTAGAGATTTCATGGTTAGGGTGGGAACTAAACTAGATCTTTAAAAATGATATAGAAGAAAGTTCTAGAAAAGCAGTAAATGGCAGTAAGTAAAAAAATAACTTGGCATATTCATAGCCGATTATGCTGGCAATTATCCAGGTTAACTACTTAGGGTGGCAGACTACAGGCAGCTTTCAAAATGAGACAGCTTTGAAACAAAGACCATGTCTTCATTTTTCTTTGTGTCCTGAATAGAAAGTATATATACTTATTTTGAAAGTGCCCCATTGATTATCTCACACTCCAGGCACTCACCTACTCACTGGGAAGATGATAAGCCTTCCAACTCTATTGCACATATCTGGAGCCACAAGAGCTACTGTATTGCCCCGAAATGCAAAGTCTATCCAGTCAAAGGGCAGAATTCAAGAAAACAATGCTTAAAATACAAAGATTCTGGTATAAAGTAACAGCTACATTTACCTGTTTGTCTTCAATTTCCAATTGAAGACCTGCTTTTATAAGATTTAGTTGAAACTCTCTTCTTCTTTCCTATGGCAAAACAAATCAAGAGAATTATGCAAAACACTTTTTTCTTTGTTGTCCAGTGATAAATAAACTTGTTGCACAATGGTTGCTCCTCTGGATAGGGTTCTTTGCCCCTCTATGAATTGTCCCCAACTTGGTACCATGTACTGAGTTACACCTGGCCTATAATTCATAATAAATATAAAAATCCAATATATCTAGGAATAATCTCCAGGAAATGTGCAGGCCATCTATCTGAAAAGTATTAGCTACCGAATAACATAAATTGCATAAGATGCTGCTGGCTTGTCTCTTGTTTGCTGTGTTTCTTCTTCCTTGATTTCCCATTTTCTGTGTATACTGATTTTGTCAACCAATGCTATCTCTTTTCCTTCCTTCATCTTTCTATCTTCTGCTTTCTGTTGCTGTTCTTACATTCTACCTCTCTTTATTTAGCCCTCAATTTTTCTGGTTTTTATTTCTATTTCATCTATTCTGTTTTCTTTCTTTTATTAATCTTTTTCCTTTTGTCCTTTCTTCTCTCTTTCCCTCTCTCCTCATCATTCTGGCCTTTTAATTCATTCTATATATTTTTATCTATTCAGTTTCCCATTGCATTGCAGGTACTCCACTTTTTTATTATTATTACTTTACACTGCTGACATGAGCTAAATATTAATTTTCCTAGGTCTTATATGGTTTCTTTTCTAACCTTTACAATTATTATTACTATTATCTTTTTCTTTTCTTACCTCATTCACATTTGCTGGCCCTAATCTTTTTCCTTCAAGGGAACATAGAACAGCAAGGAAATAGAACAATAAGAACAAAGTGTCAAAGAGAAAACTTAACACACACACAAAAACAGCAGCTAAATAAAACCATAGAGAGAAGCTAAATCAACTGAATAAACTCATCAAGATAAAAAGATGACCAGACAGCAACAAAAAATTACAAACCATACCAAGAAACAGTAAGACATGGCCCAGTCCAATGAACAAACCAAAAACTAGGGAGAGATGCAGAACATCGAACAATTAATCAAAGCTGCCCAAACAAATGTCATGGACCAACTTAATGAAGTGAAGGAAGAGATCAAGTATATTAAGAAGACACTGGGAGACCATACTGAAGAAACTGTAAACGTACATAAAAAGATAAGGGATATGATGATGATGAATGGCACAATCCAAGAAATCAAAAAGACACCGGAAGCACATAACAGTAGATTTCAACAGGCAGAGGAAAGAATTAGCAATGTGGAAGACAGTACATCTGAAATTAAACAGATAGTAGAACAGATAGATAAAAAGACAAAAAATACAGTAGGGATTTAGGGACTCGATCGACAACACAAAATACACAAACATACGCATTACAGGCATCCCAGATGGAGAAGAGACGGGAACGGGGACAGAAAGAGTGTTGGAGGAAATAATGGTTGAAAACTTCCCAACCCTATTGAGGGAGATGGATGTACATATCCAGGAAGTGCAGTACACCCCAAATAGTATAAATCCCAACAGGCCTACTCCAAGACATATACTTGTCAAACTGTCCAATGCTCAAGAAAAAGAGAAAATACTGAAGGCAGCAAGAGAAAAGAGAACCATCCATACAAGGGAAGATGAATAGGTTAAGTGCTGATTTCTCATCTGAATCCATGGAGGCAAGAAGGCAGTGGTATGGCATAGTTAAGGTACAAAAAGAAAAAAAGATCCAGCCAAGAATTCTCTATTCAGTGAAGCTGGCATTCAAAATGATGGAGAGTTCAAAATATTCACAGATAAACAGAAATTAAGAGAGTATGCCAATAAGAAACCTGCCCTTCAAGAAATGCTAAAGGGAGTTCTACAAGTTGAAAGGAAAAAACAGGAGAGAGAGAGAATTGGAAGAGAGTGTAAGAACAACTAAAAAGACAAAAAGAAAATGAAAACAACATATGACATAATAAAACCAAAGAAAATATGGCTAATGTAAGTAAATCCTTGAGAGTAATAACACTGAATGTAAATGGATTATACTCACCAGTCAAGAGACACAGATTGGCATAATGGATAAGGAAATATGACTCATCTATATGCTGTCTACAAGGAACCTACCTTAGACCTAGGGATTCAAGGAAGCTGAAAATGAATGGCTGGAAAACAATCTTACAAGCAAACTATAACCAAAAAAGAGTGGGAGTAGCTATACTAATATTGGACAAAATAGACTAAATGCAAAACTATTGTAAGAGACAAAGAGAGACACTATATATTAGTAAAAGGGGTAATCTTTCAAGAAGAAAGAACAATCATAAACATTAATGCACCTAACCAGGGCACCTCAATATGCATGAGACAAACACTGGAAAAACTACTTGGAGAAGTAGATGCCTCTACAATTATAGTGGGGGACTTCCATACACCATTAACATCATTAGATAGAACATCTCAACAAAGAATCAATAAAGAAACAAAGACCTTGAATAAAACATTAGAGGATCTGGACCCAATAGAAATATACAGAACACTACACCCCAATACAGAAGAATGTATATATTCTTCTTGAGTGCACATGGATCATTCTCCAAGATAGACCACATGCTCAATGAACTCAGAAAATTGAAATCATACAAGGTAATTTTTCTGGCCACAATGAAATGAAGTTGGAAATCAGTAAGGGCCAGAGAACCAGTCTAGGCACAAACATATGGAAGTTAAATAACACACTCTTAGACAAATAGTAGGTCAAGGAGGAAATTTCAAAATAAATCAGTAACTACCGTGAAATGAATGAAAATGACAACACAATGTATCAAAACCTATGGGATACAGCAAAAGCTATACTAAGAGGGAAATTCATAGCCATAAATTCATATATCAAAAAAGAAGAAAAAGCTAACATTGAAGACTAACTGCACACCTGGATGCATTAGAAAAAGAACAACAAACTAACCCCAAAGGAAGTAGAAAGGTGGAAATAACAAAGATTAGAGCAGAACTAAATGAAATAGAAAATAAGAAAGCACTAGAAAAAATAAACAAAACCCAAAGCTGGTTCTTTGAGAAGATCAATAAAATTGACAAACCCTGAGCTAGACTAACAAAGAAAAAGAGAGAGAATATGCAAATACACAAAATAAGAAATGAGGAAGGGGATATCACATTGACCCAGCAGAAATAAAGAGCATCATAATATGATACTTTGAAAAACTATATGCCAACGAAAAGGATAATTTAATGGAAATGGACAAATTCCTAGAAACACACAAACAGCCTACACTGACAAGAAGAAATTGATGAACTCAACAGACCAATCACAAGTAACGAGATAGAATCAGTCATCAAAAACCTACCAACTAAGAATAGCCCAGGACCAGATGGCTTCACAGGTGAATTCTACCAAACATTCCAGAAATAGCTAACACCAATCCAGCTTAAACTCTTCCAAAAAATAGAAGTAGAAGGAACATTGCCTAATTCATTCTATGAGGCCAACATTACCCTAATACCAAAGCCAAACAAAGATGCCACAGGAAAGGAAAACTGTAGGCCAATTTCTCTAATGAACATAGATACTAAAATCCTCAACAAAATACTTGCTAATCGTATTCAATAAAACATTAAACGAATTATACACCATGACCAAGTGGGTTTCATCCCAGGTATGCAAGGATGGTTCAACAGAAGAAAATCAGTCAATGTAATACACCACATAAACAGACTGAAAGAAGAAAACACATGATCATCTCTATAGATGCAGAGAAAGCATTCGACAAAATACAGCACCCTTTCCTGACAAAAGTACTGCAAAAGATAGGAATGGAAGGAAACTTCCTCAACATTATAAAGGGTATATATGAAAAACCCACAGCTAACATCATATACAATGGTGAAATTCTAAAAGCATTCCCTCTAAGATCGGTAACAAGACAAGGATGCCCATTATCACCGCTCCTATTTAACATTGTGTTAGAAATACTTGTTCGAACACTGAGGCAAGAAATTGGATGCCACCCAAATTGGAAAGGAAGAAGTAAAAATTTCACTATATGCAGACGACGTGATCCTATACATAGAAAGCCCTGAGTAATCTACAACAAAGCTTCTAGAACTTATGAGTTCAGTAAAGTCACAGGTTATAAAATCAATGTGCAAAAATCAGTAGCATTTCTGTACACCAATAATGAGCAATCTGAGGAGGAAATCAAGAAAAAAATACCATTTACAATATTAACTAAAAAAAATCAAAAACCTAAGAATAAAGTTAACTAAAGATGGAAATGACTTATACACAGAAAACTATACAACACTGTTAAAGGAAATCAAAGAAAACTTAAATAAATGTAAGAGTATTCCTTGTTCATGGATAAGGAGATTAAATATCATTTAGAAGTCTATCCTACCCAAACTAAAATACAGATTTAATGCAATTCCAATAAAAATCAACACAGTATTTTTTACTGAATTTCCAAACTAACTATGAAATTTATTTGGAAAGGCAAGAGGCCCCAAATAGCCAAAGACATACTGAAAAAGAAAAATAAAATTGGAGGAATCACACTACCTGACTGTAAAACATACTACAAAGCTACAGTGGTCAAACTGCATGGTATTGGAACAAGGATAGACATACTGATGAATGGAACTGAATTGGGAGTTCTGATACAGATCCTTGCATATTCAGTCATCTGATATTCAACATGGCCACCAAGCCAAGTCAACTGGGAGAGAATGGCCTCTTCAACAAATGGTGCTTAGAGAACTGGATATCCATATCCAAAAGGATGAGAGAGGAACACCATCTCATACCTTATACAAAAATCAACTCAAGATGGACCAAAGATCTAAATGTAAGAGCCAAGACCATAAAGACCTTGGAAGATAATGTAGGGAAGCATCTACAGGACCTTGTAAAAGGAAATGGCTTCGTGAAGTTCACACCCAAAGCATGAACAGCAAAAGAAAAAATAGATAAATGGGACTTCCTCAAAATGAAAACCTTTTGCACCTCAATGGAGCTTGTCAAGTAAGTGAAAAGACAGCCTACCTAATGGCAGAAAATATTTGGTAACTATATATCTGATAGGAGCCTAATATCCAGCATATATAAAGAAATCCTATATCTCAAAAATAAAAAGACAAACAATCCACTTAAAAAACAGGCAGATGATTGGAACAGACACTTCTCCAAAGAAGAAATACAAATGGCTAAAAAGCACATGAAAAAAATGCTCAACATCACTACCTATTAGGGAAATACAAATCAAAAGTACAATGAGATACCATCTTACACCCATTAGACTGGTGGCCATTTAAAAAACAGAGGACTACAAGTGTTGGAGAGGATGTGGAAGAATGGGAACCTTGATCCACTGCTGGTGGGAATGTAGAATGGTCCAGCCATTGTGGAGGACAGTCTGGCAGTTTTTCAAAAAACTAACTATAGATCTGCCATATGACCCTGCAATTCCACTGCTGGGTATATACTCAGAAGAACTGAAAGCAAGGACACAAACAGATATATGCACACCAATGTTCACAGCGGCATTACTCACTATTGCCAAAAGTTGGAATCAACCCAAATGCCCATCAACAGATGAATGGATAAACAAAATGTGGCATATACATACAATGGAATATTACTCAGCTGTAAAAAGGAATACAGTACTAACACACAGGATAACATGGATGAATCTTGAGGACCTTATGTTGAGTGAAGCAAATCAGGCATTGAAGGACAAATATTACACGACCTCTCTGATATGAATTAAGCAAATCTAGCCAACTCAGAGAGCTAGAGACTGGAAGACAGGTTTACAGGAAACAGAAAGGGAAAAGAAGGTTACGAGCCAACACCTATATGGGCTAAATCTATGATAAGGTGGAAGTGAGTAGTTGGGCAGTGAAAGGATATGACAGGGGTGTAGGGATACAATTGGGTTGGGTGGTACAAGCTTGATAGGGGGGTAGGGTGGGGAGGATGGGTTAGATTTTCCATTGAACTCGGGGGAGGGTTAGGGGAGGGACCAGGTGAACACTGGGGTTTGGTGGGTATGTGGTTGAAACTACAATGTTGAAAAAATCCTTTTGGCAATATGACAAGGGGTACTGGTGTAGGGTGTTGGATGGCAGGGGGGCATTTGGGATATGGCATACCTGGGACAGTCTTCGAGAGAATATGTGAGTGATCTTTTTGTCATAGTGTGTTGGATCAGTGCAGAGAAACCCACATAATGAGTGGAAAGGAGTTGGACTCCCATGCTGGGGAGGCCCAATATGTTCTCAGAGGGCAGAGTGTCTCTCAAGAGCATGGGCATTTCATAACACGGGGGGTCAGACTAGTGTGACTTCACCATTGTAGCAAATATCTATGAACTCTGTCCTTCAAGGAATGAAACCTGGTGGTTGCCGTGGGCCCCAAGGGGAGGGGGAGGGAGGAATAGCATAGATGGAAGAGGGGGTATTTAGGGGGCAATGGAAGTGTTCTGCATGATCTTGCAATGATGGATGGATACAGACCCCATGTTCCTTGTTGAGAAGTCTCTATATTATAAAGATATCAATTCTCTTCAAGTAAATTATTTAGTGTAATTTTAAGCTAAATTATCAATGTGGCATTTTAAAATTTGAGGAACAGACTTGCTGCATTTAGAAGATATAAAATTAAATTTAACAAACTCATTACACATTACTTGTGGTTTAAATGCAATGCAATGATGTTGAAAAATCTTTTGGCTTTAATTATGCTTTCAGAGTAAAAAATTTCAGAGTAACAGTGAAATTTTAAAAGGCTTCACTAGGATATAGTAGTACACTCATCATCTTTAAGTGGATACATCTACCTTGAGGCATCTACAAACTTTACAAGGAATAAAAGATTTTAATGTGTACATTTTCTAGGTTCCATACTTCCAATGCTTGCTGCAAATGAGAAGAGGCATATAGTAGTGGTACAGAAGGTCTCCTTCCATAATTGGCCTTCTCCTATGTTACCAAAGTCAGGCTGACTACAAACTTATAGGAAATCAAATCAAAACAAAACAAAACAGACAAACAAACAAACAAAAATTCAAATTATTGTTACTAGTATTGAAAAAGTATAATTCTACTACCTATAGTAACAAATATTTTTGCAAGTCAGGTGGTCGTCAGTTCTTTGAGTTCAACAAAAGAGAAGGCACAGCTAACAGATTTGTCAGCTCAAAGACCATTAACCATTATTTTTATGAAAAATCATTTGGTAATTTTGATTATAATTCAGGATTTCAAAAACGAATGAGGATACTTATAACAATACCTCTATTTGAATCTACTTATTTATCTGAACAAGTTTCTGCTGTACTAACAAAAAGGGAATATAATTGAAACTGAACCATATAATTCTAGGAATAAATCTTATTCATCCTTGAATACAGAAAATATTTTTTATAAGCCCTTCTGTTGAGGATTAAATCATGTCTCCCACAAAAGGAAGGTTCAGGTCCCAATTCCTGGTCCTGTAACATGAATCCATTTGTAAATAGGAACTTTGAACATATTATTAGCCAAGGTGTGCCCAAACTGAATGAGGGTGGTGCTTAATCCAAAATGAAGTCCTTATAAACAAAGGAGAGTGGACCCGAAGAAAGAAATCATGGGTAGCAGCCAGAAGGTGGAAGTCAATGGAACCTGGAAGAGAAAGGAGAAGATGCCACCATGTGTACTGCCAGGTGACAGAAAAGCCAAGGAACAAAGATGACCAGCAGCCAGCCCTGGAATACCACAGTCTTTGAGGAGAAAGCATTGCCTTGCTGATGCCATCATTTTGGACTTCTACTAGCCTCAAAACCGTGAGGCAATATATTCCTGTTATTTAAGCCAAACCTTTGGATGGTATTTGCTTTAGCAACTGGTAAACTAATACGTCCTCCTTCCATTACATTAAGTAATGCATTTTTGAAAAGAGTTTACTTTTTATGTTTGGTAATTATTTATAAAATTTTAAATATATTTACGATGTTTTATCAATTATGTACTTGTACAATTATAAAAACAATTCAATATAAAAGAAAAAGTTTCAGGGTTTTATGGTTAAAAGAAGTTTTTTGTTGTAGAACAGTTACAATAAAAAGATAAAAGACTAGTAAAAATAAAATATTTACAATAGGATAAAATTGTGTGGGAAAATTAGAATGGAAATTAGAGTTGAAAGAGAAAAAGAAATTATGTAAAATTCAAAATGTTAAAGAAGGGTTGTCCATCTATTTTTTAAAAAATGAATGATGCTGGGCATCAAATTTTCCTGGTATTTACTTTTACTGGATACTTGTTAAAAAGTGATTTAACTGGTTCATTTAAAATGATTTACAAGATTTTTAAGTACATCCTTCGCAACTATTAAATGCATGATAAATAAATGCAGATTGGGAAGACTGCAGGTGAATCAGGCATTTGGGAGAAATTCAGAATTTCATTTGGACATGTTGAGTCTGAGATGTCTATGAGAATTCCAATAAGTGATATGGAATAGTCAATTGTTATGCACATGGGGAAAAGAAGTATGGATTAAGAAGTTGGGAATTAGCATATATGCATAGTTTAAAATTGTGAGTGAGAGTGATATCATCAAAAAAAAAATAAGATAGGTTGAAAAAAGAAAAGGATCAAAAATGGGCTCTGAGACACTACAATAATTAGTCAGGGAGCAAAAAAAAGAAGATTGAGGAGTAACCAGTGAGTTAGAAGAAAAACAGAGTATATGGAGTCCTGGAAGCTAAGTGAAAACCATATATAATGAATAAGGAGCTATTCAACTGTTTCAAATTCTATTCCTACGTCAAGTAAAATGAGGGCTGAGAATTGAATACTGGAGTTATCCAGAGTGGTTGAGGTGAAGGCCTGATAGGAATGGGTTTAAGGGAGAGTGAGAGGACAGGAATTTGAATTTAACAAACAGGCAGTAACTGATAGGGGCACTGAGATCAGGAGAAGCTGTTTTAATTTTTTTAAGATGGGAGAATTAACAGCACATTTGTTTTTTGCAGGAAATATTCCAGTAAAGAACAACACAAAATATAATTTAGGAGAGAGGTACAAACTGCTGGAGTGCTATCTTTAAGGAGGTATGCGGAAAAGAGCTAACATAACAGGCCTGAGATTGCTATCCTTAGAAAGGCCTGCTTGCAGGGTTGGGAACTTGGATTTTAGTAGGGCTCCCATCACTCCCAAAGCTTGCTGTATCTAAACTGTTTGGACAATTTGGTTTATGCCAAACATTGCTTTCCTTCTGGGAGTATGGAATTTTGCTACATGGTAGGCATAAGGTGACTCCATGACCAGCCTCCAATAAAAACCCAGGGCAATGAGTTTCTAATAAGCATCCCTGCTAGGCAACACTTTATGTGTGCTGTCACACATGATTACTGGGGGAATTAAGTGCATCCTGTGTCTCCACTGGGAGAGGACTCTTGGAAGCCTACACCCGGTTTCCACTGGACTTGGTTCATGCGACTTTTCCCTTTGCTGGTTTTCATTTGCATTCTTTGGTTGTAATAAATCATCGTCATGAGTAGGACTATATGCTAAGACCTTGAGTCCTACTAGTGAATCACTGCATCTGGGTGTGGTGTTGAGAACACCTGAAGAGTAAGCAAGAAAAAATGGGATTCAGTGCATAAGTGGAGGAGCTGGCTTTAGATAGAAGGATAGATATTTCATCTATGGTAACAGACAGGTAGGTCAATTACACAGGTGAAGATACTGGTAGATGGAAAGATGTGGTAGTGGAAATTTATAGAATTTTTCTTCTACTTGCTTCAGTTTTGTCAATGGAACAGCTAAGCTTGAAGATGGGGACAAGGTATTGCAGGTGTGAGAAGAAAGAAGTTATAAGAATCATCAGATGGCTGGGAGACTAACAGAATAGGAAGGAACACTATGAATGCCAGACAGCATTAAGAACCAAGTTGAATTCCATGGGCACAAATATAAGATAAAATAGTGGGTTCTGTGTTTTCCTTTCTGCATGGGTGCTGGCAAGTAGTAGTTGGAGAGTTGGATTTAACTAGGGTTGCAGTTTTGCCAAGGAAGTAAAATTGAGAAAGCCAAGAGACTTGATAGAATATGTAAAAGAGTGGTTACAATTATTGACCATGGGATTTATGCTGGGTAAGGATAGGAAAGAAAGGGACAAGGGGTAAGATAATTATATCAAAGGTCCTGGAGGGGTTGAAGGATGGAGGGTATGATTGGCCAGGTAGATGAGCATGGAATGGTATTATCAGGAGGCTGCAGTTACTAACAGTGACAAGTTCTAGGGTAGTGAATGGCTAAATTAAGATAGAGGCTAAGATCATCAGAAAAGGAGAGTCCAAGGAACAGAGAGGCCAGAGTGCCAAAATAATCACCTATGTGAGTATTGAAATTATCAATAATTATAGTATTTGTAGAAAGAGTAATAGTGAGCCAGATGCTAAAATTGTTGAGAAATAGAACATAAGATGCAGAGACCAGTAGATGACAGCAACAATACAAAGTAGTGATCATCTTAAAAAATTATATTTAAAGCTCAAGAATTTTAGAGAGAAGAAAGGAAGATTGGACTGCAATCAACAATAAGATACATGGAGGGCAGGTACATATCCAATCTACAGGCAAAGACTGTGTAAGGAAAAAACAACCACTTCTTGAGAGGAATGTAGGGGAAGCAGTAAACCTCAGTGAAGAGCCAGGTTGGAAGGGGATATTAAGAGAAGAGTTAAAAATGCTGATGGACCATGCATTTCTGAGGTTTGTTGGATGGTATTGCAGGCAGTAGATGGAAGAACAGGACAAAACTGGATATGCACAAGGTCTTTTGGGGATAATACTCACAAATATTTTTAAAATTTTGCATGACATTTATTTCCGATGTAAGTATCTAAGTAAAGCAAATGTGAGTGTGAAAATGTTTATTTATAAAAATACACACACATATGTTTTATACATATAGATTAATTTATTAATTCATTATTTTATATTCATTATGTTCCAGCCACTGTTCTAAGCATTTGGGTATATGGCAATGAACAAGACACAGTTCTTGACCTTGTGGAGCTTAATATATCATTATGGAGAGAGATAATAAACAAGTAAAATAATGAATAAAATGTAAGTTCAGAAAGTGTTAAATGTTATAATGAAAATGAAATAGGATAAGGGGATATAGCATAATGTGAAGGTTATTTCAGATAGGATGGATTAGTCAAACGTTTTCAAAATGAAAATTACCCACAAAAGATAAATATTATACTCAGACATATACCCTATTATTGTGGTCACATTTAATATTTAAGGTGAGCTATATAAGAAATTCATGTCATTTGGAAAAAGAAGAAAAATAAATTGTCTCCAAATTGTCCAAAAAATAAAACCAATTATACACTTCCATTCTTAGGCCACCTGAAATATCATAGTATCTTCGTTCATTTTCAGGTTTCAGTATCACTTTGGAGGTCTTTGATTTTTATGGCATAATACAGGGGGGTATCTATGTAAAAATATAGAATGTGTTTTTTTATTATTATATCCATTTCTCATTTAGCTAAATACTTACCATTTTTAGGTCTGATTCTTTTTTTACATCATCAACATAGGAAAGCACAAAATCAATTTGCCTAATCCCATCTCGGAAGAAGATAGAATCCTTGCTTTGTTTATTTTTTAGAAACTGCAGGAGACATAAACAATAAAACTTTAAACTGTAGGTTTTTTTTCTCAAATGGCAAAAGCATGAAAAGAATTAGTTAGAATTTGATCATTGGCTACTTTTTTTCAGTGCTGAAATGCATTTTAACTACATGCACACACAAAGAAACTGCTGCAATTACACCAAAACATAAAATGAACTTATCTATACTTTGATCCTGAAATACATATAGAGACTTGTACTCTTTATAAAACAACATACCAATGAGTCCAATAAATAATCCGTGGTTATACACTACTTTGGGTTGGGGAGGGGCTTATAATTAATTAGACACCAATTAATGAAACCTTACTGTAAGAAAATAAACTAATGACTAATGCTTATAAGCTATGTTTTCATAAAACCATAATTTTCTAAATCAATTTTTAAGGAGTTAAAAACAAAAATCAAGGTGCAGTTAAAAATTAGAAAGCAGGTAGCTTGTCAGCTGGCTCTCATGCAAAGCTCCCTTCAGCTTCAATTTCCCAAGTGAGCCAAAATCAATCCTTTGTTAAAGACGATATTTTCAAATCTCTCAGTATAATAGACAATTTCAAGTTTCACATTCTATGGAGTTCATTAATTCCTCACTTTCAAAATAGCAGAAACAGTAAAGATAGCTTCAGGAAGAAGAAACTTCGTGTTCGACTGATTTGAGCATCTTCAGAGTTTAGATGTAAATATGTCATACTTAACACTTGAAATGGCCCATGTGTAATACTCAGAAGGACCCAAATAGATGATTCAGTGGATGCCAATGATCTCTCTCACTTTTTGTTGCAAAGTAGACAACTTTCCAATTGCCTTAGCTAACCTGGGAAGGGGAAACTGGGATGGGTTTAAATTAATAACCAGTATTTAAACCCCTTTATGAATTTCATTTAAGGTACTCTATGTTGTTTTTCACCCAACTCAGGCCAGACAGGTGTCCCATAAAAGGAAACAGATGTAGATTAATCACATGTGAATAAGACAAAAATCTCTTGTTTGATCTGTGGTCTATGAACAGGGTAATTTGTATTTTTACATAAGAGTACACAGCTGATGTGTCTCAGAAAGTACTAGGCTCCTAATGCACAAGAGGAGATGGCTGAAAAATAAACAGAGAAACAAAAACACCCAGGGAGTGTACGGATTAAGCAGTAAAATATAATAACTCAAATATTTTGTCTCAGTTTTGTGCACCCTAACCAAAGGATGCATAGTCACCTTCCTTTTCCTAAAAACAAACAAACAAACAAACAAAAAAAACCAGACAAAACTCAAATTGCTATCATGCTTGATTATAAATCACAAAAAAGAAAGGAAAAGAAAGGGAAAAAATCACTGGTATCCTTGCAAATTACTGCAGCATAAACATTATTTTCTGATATTCACCAAAATGATGGAAGCCAACTGCAGGAAGAAAAATTATAATTAGATGAAATAAAATCAAAGAACAAAATATGAAAACATCAGCCTTTTTGCTCTAAGTCTGTGACAGCCATATCTTGTATGGTAGAGTTTTTGTTTGTTTGTTTGTTTGTTAATGAATAATATATGTAGGAGTGTTCATTTTGTTTAGTCAAGCTAAATCTAGATCCACAAAGAACAATTCTGGTTGCAGAAGCAGCAATAATCTGCTCTGAATATTGGAAGAATAGGGAATAGACGAAGTAGCTAAAAGAATAATGACTGCAATTATTTTTCTGATTACTCATTCAACCTGGGCATATTTGCTTCCCTTCTCCTCGAAGCCAAAGGCTAATCAAGAAAACCAAAAATTCTATCATTATGTTATGCCCTGACAATAAACTGTAAAGTTGAAAAAATAGGAGCAGGTGTAGCTCAGTGGTTAAGCACTTGCCCAGGTTCAATCCCTGGTACCTCCTAAAAAATAATAATAATAAACACATTAGAGTTTATTGTAAAAAGTAAAAATAAAAAATAAATTAAAAAATAAATCACTGGTAGCCATAGTCTTAGGACTATTAATTAAAACTGGTTGAAGTCAACAACTGAAACAGAAAAACTTGATAATTTTGCTATATTGATACATATAATTGAGTACTATTAAAACACACAATTTTTTGTTTTGCTCAAGGCAAAACATCGAGATCATATTTTTCAGTGTATGTATGTGTGCGTGTTTATATTTGGTTTGTTCTTAGAAATGTCTGTCATGAGGCAAACATCTGGGTGGCTTCTTTTTGAATGAGGTTCTTAATTTGAGGTTCATAGACCAGGGTTCCTGATGGGGGTTCATAAACCTCTGCAAATATAAATATTTATGTATATATGTGTACATGTATGCATGTAATGTGTACAGGCATTTTTTTAGGAAAATAGTCCATAGCTTTCATCAGACCCAAAAAAGGTTAAGAATCACCATTTTCAAACTTCAGTTGCCTGGGAACTAGGAATCAGTGACAAAGTCATCCCAAAATCAACAGTATTCATAGGGAAAAAAATGACCCAGGCTATCACTGCAGCCATTCAAAGCATGAGCAGTATCATTCAGCACTGGTTTTACCATAAGACGCCGTGTCAGGAACAAATTGTATCGCTTTGTAGTCTGTGAAGCAACCAATAGAGAGTTAGCAAATTTTGTCCAGGATTAAAATGAATATTCAAAAAATAAGATGAAACAAAACAAACAAAAATAAACAGGCACAGAAAGAAACCGTCAGTATCATCACTCAATGAATGAATGGTGTGTGTGTGTGTGTATGTATATGTGTATGTTATACTTTAAGTTGGAGGGGGGAAGAAGTTAGCAAGAAGGAAAGAGTGTAGGGAGTGCGGAGAAGAAAAAAGGAAAGAATAAAGGAAAGAAAATGAGGAGACTTTGAAGTAAATTATCCTTAAATACATTATACAGTGACTTTAAACAATAAATATTTGTGCAGTGGAATAAAGAAAAAAAGGTGAAAGAGGAAGGTGAAGGAAAAAATGGAATAATGGAAATATAAAGTGAGGTGGATATTGTTAAGTATGCCTATATATCAAACAAATACAACAAAATTAATGTAATTAGATTGGGTATAGTTATGATATTGGAAGCTTACCCGGGGTTTAATTGTAAAATTTACCATGGCCTCCCAAAAATATTGCAAAAAAGAAAGGTCATTCACTTAAATTGAAGTGCTGAGTTGTCACCAATTCTTCAGTTACCATAGCCATTACTTTAAAAAAAAATTTTTTTATTGAAGTATCTCATTCATACATGAACATACATAAACAATAAGTGTATGGTAAAAATTTTGAACTTACAAAATAAACATGTATAACATCATACAGGGATCCCATACATCACTCCATCACCAACACCTTGCATTGTTCTAAAACATTTGTTACAAACTATGCAAAAGCATTGTCAAACTATTACTATTAACTTTAGTCCACATCTTACATTTGATGTATTTTTCCCCGAACTCACCCTATTATTTTTTAATATATTTTTATTACAGAGCTTGTGAACTTACAAAACAATCATGCAAATGTGTAGAATTTCCATACAACACCCTTTCACCAACACACTATGCCATGGTGGGATATTTGTTACAGATTATGAAGTAATATCATCAGACTATTACCACCAACCATTCAGCACAGATTTTCCATACCCCTCCCCCCCATTATCAACACAGTACATCTTTGGCCTTGATGCAAGAATATTACAGTATTGCTGTTAACCACAGGCCATAGGTCACACCAATTATATTTTTCCCATGCTTCTTCACATCCCCACCACCCTGCAATAGTGACATACATCTGCTCTAGCTCACAGAAGGACAGTCTTGCATCTGTCCATCAACAATTCTCATCCACCTCTCAGTTCACTGTGTTATTCAGTGCCTAGATTATTCTCTAGCTTTCTTTCAATTGACATTTATATCACTAGACTACCCTTTTCAACCACAGTCCCATTTATAAACCAGCTGCTACTCCCTATCATGTGTTACCATAAACTCTATCCATTTCCACACTTTTACAGTCAAGTTAATTAAAACTGCTATATACATTAAGCATCAGTAGTCCTTCTCACCCTTCCTCTTATCTCCTAATTACCTATATTCTAGGTTTTTAACTCCATGTGTTTATTCTTTGTATTTAGTTCATATTAGTGAAACCATGCAATATTTGTCCTTTTGTGTCTGGCTTACTTCACTTAGCATACCTTCAAGATTCATCCATGTTATCACATATGTCCCAATTTCATTTCTTCTTACTGCAGCATAATATTCCATTGTATGTTTATACCACATTCATTGGTTGATGGACACGCGTTGTTTCTATCTTTTGGCAATTTTGAATAAAACTGCTATGAACTTCGGTGTGCAGATGTTTGTTTGTTTCACAGTTTTCAGTTCTTCTGGATATTTTCCTTGTAGAGGAATTGCTGGATCATGTGGCAGTTCTATATTTAGCTTCCTGAGTAACTGGCATCTGCCTTCCACAGAGGCTGCACCATTTTACATTCCCATCAACAGTGAAGGAGTGTTCCTATTTCTCCATATCCTCTTTAGCACATATTGCTTTCTGTTTTTTTTTTAATAATGACCATTCTATGTGGTATGAGATGATATCTCATTGTCCTTTTGATTTGCATTTCCCTAATAGCTAGTGATATGGAACATTGTTTCATGTGCTTTTTGGCCATTTTTATTTCCTCATTGGTGAAATGTCTATTATAGCCATTATTTTTTAAAACACCAAGGCAATTATCTAAAAATATCTGGGATAATAACCAATATTTGAAAGAAAACCAAATCTATGGCACAAAAGGGCAAGTATTATGTGTATTATATAGGTAATGAAAGGATAAATAATCTAATAAAATTATCAAAAAGGGGTTTTAGCTCTTGCCATACAAAAGTTTGTTTAAACTATTGTTTTCCAGACAAAGCCAAGGAAGGCTAAACTACTAGTGACTCCTGAAGTAGTAATTGCTGCTCTTTAAAGAGATGAGCCTATGATGTACAGATAGGGGTTAAAAACAAAAGTCATACAAGATGGATGATGGTCATTGTATAAAGTATGTTTTAAATTATATTCATCTGATGGCCTGGAATTTTTTACCTCAGCACTTTGATTTTCTTGGGATCTTCCATGAGATTCATTAGTTACTGCATTTCTTAGATGTTTCCCTAAATTTATTACAGAATTGTTGAGGGAAATGAAATAGGCATACACTAATGGGCCATCCAGGGCTGCATTATAATATTTTTGTATCCTCAGGCACCTCTGCTGTTGTGGGCCCCTTCCTACATTAAAATAAATATATACACAAATACATATATGTGTATGGACATTATATATATTAAATATATATATTACAGTTGCATTGGTATAAAGATGAATAAAAGATGAATATAATCTAGGATTATTACATATCTGTTATTATTATATTTAGGTTTTTTGTGCCAATTTTAAAATAAATTAAAATTAAAATATTTCCGTTGGCTGTAAAAATATTCTGAACCCTATGTAGGCCATGCTTTCTGTGCCTAAAGATTAAGTCAGGGGACCATGGGTTAACAATGTATCACTACATTCAAGAACTGCTGAGATTGAAGGGTAAAAAGTTATCTAGATTGTTGGTTAAAAGCCTTTAGTGATAAAAACATCTAATAACAAATCAGTGTGCAGCTATCCAATAAACATGATATCCTTATGATATAAAAACCAATAAGCTAGGACTTCTAGGAAGATGGAGAATTAGAGAGACATAGGACTCACTTCTCTCCCAGAAAAATAGCTAAAGGACAGGCAGAAACTGTCTGGAAAACTGTTCTAGGGCTTAGGACACCAGAGAAAAGCTGAACACCACCAGAAGAGAGAGAGGCGAAGAAAAGAAAGTTCCATGGGAAAGCTCTGTGAGTAAAAGCTGCAGCTGCTGGCACCCATCCACCTACCCACAGAGCAGACAGCATTGAGTCCTCCAAACCCTGGCTGCTGGCTATGGATGGAGGGGGATGCAGGGGTCCACCTTCCCAGGAATGGGGAGAAAGAGGGATGCAGCCGATGGCATATTCAGCTTTTGGCCAACAAATTTAACCTGCTATGTCTCACAAGTCCAGTCTTCCAGGCTGAGTAGGGCTCCACCATTGTTACCCTGGGAGCCAGCAGTAGACTAAAAAGATCCTACCTTCTCAAATACTCTCCCTACTGAACTGGACTGATTGCTGATGATGCAGAATTTATTTCCTCCCTGGGAAAAGGGAGGGGGCGGTCAGCCAAGGGAGGAGAGCAGCTTCTGAAAAGTTTGATGTAGTGAAGGTTGGCTCTGAGGGAGTGTTCTCTGTCACATTATTTCCTCACCGCTCACCTTGTCGGAGTTACAGTGAACACCAGGGTTTAAACAGAGAGGTCTGCTGAACAGTGCCATCTGCTGGCAGATCAATAAAGTGCATGCAAGGACTTAGTAAATAAAAAGGCGTTTTGGGGCCTTTACAGCCCCCCTCTCCAAGTCCCTTGAAAACTGGTCTGCAACCCATTACTGGGTCCATGGCCCTGGTTTTAGTAACTAATCCTAAAGACCTAGAACAAGTTGAACCAAGAATCAAAATACAGCAGTAACACACAAACATCCACCACTAAATTTCTGTGCAAGAGAGAAAAACTGAACATCAGAGTAAACTCACCACCATAATCAGATGCCTAGACATCAGCAAAAATTATAAGCCATATAAAGAAAAAGGAAGATATGGCTCAGGCAAAAGAATAAATCAAAACCCCAGATGAGACACAAAATTTGAGACAACTAATCACTGATATTCATACAAATTTCCTAAATCAAATCAATGAGTTGAGAGACAATATGGATAAAGAGATACTGGGCGAGCACAAAGAAGAATTTGAAAACATGAATATAAAAATAACAGCGCTTATAGGAATGAAAGACACAATAGAAGATTAAAAACACATTAGAGGCATAGAACAGCAGACTCAAAATGGAAGAAGGACGAATAAGTGATACAGAAGACAGAAGAGCTGCTATGAGGAGAGAGAAGATCAGAGAGAGAAAAGAATGCAAAAAATTGATCAGGGGCTCAGGGAGTTGAATGAAAACACAAAACACAATGACATATGTGACATGTGAGTTCCAGAAAGAGAAGAGAAGGGAAAAGGGGCAGAAAGAGTATTTGAGAAAATAATGGTCAGCAATTTCCCAACTCTCTTGAAAGATATGAATATATGTGTCCAGGAAGCATAGCATACTCCAATTAGGATAAATCCAAATAGACCTATCCCAAAACACATAATATGCAGAATGCCAAATGACAAAGATAAAGAAAAAATTCTGAAAGCAGCAAGGGAAAAGTGAAACATTACACAGAAAGGATGTCCAATAAGACTTAGTGTGGATTTCTCTTCAGAAACCATGGAGGTGAGAAGACAGTGATAGATATAATTAAGGTACTAACAGAGAAAAACTGCCAGCCAAGAATTCTTTATCCAGCAAAACTGTCCTTCAGATATGATGGTGAGCTTGAAATATTCACAGATAAACAGAAACTAAGAGAGTTTATAAACAAGAATCCAGCTCTGCAGGAAACACTAAAGGGAATTCTGAAGCCAGAAAAGAAAAGAGAAGAGAAAGAGGCTTGGAAGAGAGTACAGAATTTTGATAGATAACGGACATATTCCTAAAATGCACAAACAACCTACACTGACTCTTTAAGAAATACAGGAACTCAACAAACCAATTAAAAGCAAAGAGATAGACACAATTATCAAAAATTTTCCGACAAAGAAAATTTCAGGACCAGATGGCCTAACAGGTGAATTTTACCAAACATTTTGAGAAGAATTAATACCAATCCTGTTTAAATTCTTCCAAATAACTCAAAAGGAGGGAAAATTACCCAACACATTTTATGAAGCCAACATCACCCTAATACCAAAGCCAGATAAAGACACTACAAGAAAATTACAGACAAATCTCTCTAATGAACATATATGCAAAAATTCTCAACAGATTATTTGCAAATCAAGTCCACAAGCATATAAAAACAATTATACATCATGACCCAGTGGGTTTTATTCCTGGTATTCAACATAAGAAAATCAATTAACGTAATAAACGATATTAACAAGTTGAATGGGGAAAACCACATGAGCATCTTGACTGATGCATAAAAGGCATTTGACAAAATGAAACATCCTTTCTTGATAAAAACACTACAAAAGATAGGTAATAAAAGGAAAGTTCCTTAACATAATAGAGGGCATATATGAATATCCCAAATATATGCCCTTTATATATGCCCTTAGAGCTTTCCCTCTATGATTGGGAACAAAACAAGGATGTTCACTATCACCACTGTTATTCATCAACGTGCTAGAAGTTCTAGCTGGAGAAATTAGGCAAGGAAAAAAAAATAATAAAAGGCATCCAATATGGAAAAGAGGAAGTAAAACTCTCACTATTCGGAGAAAACACGATCCTATATTTAGAAAGTCCCGAAATATCTACAACAAAGCTATTAGAGCTAATAAATGAGATCATCAAAGGGGCAGGATACAAGATCAACATGCAAAAATCAGTAGTGTTTCTGTATACTAGTAATGAGCAAGCTGTGGAGGAAATCAAGGAAAAAAATTCCATTTACAACAGCAACAAAGACTCAAATATCCATCATGAAGATGTCAATTCTACTCAAATTGATTTATAAATTCAACGCAATATCAATCAAAATTCCAACAGCCTACTTTACAGAAATAGAAAAGTCAATTAACAAATTTATTTGGAAGGGAAAGGGGTCCCAAATAGCCAAAAATATCCTAAAAAAGAAGAGTAAAGTCAGAGGACTCATGCTTCCTGACCTTGAAGTATATTATAAAACTACAGTGGTCAAAACAACATGGTATTGGCATAAAGATAGACACATTGTAACCGAATTGACCACATTGTAACCTCACCTCTATGGTCAACTTATTTTTAATGTAAGTTGAATATAAGTAATTCAACTTATATTGAATTACAACACATTGTAACCTCACCTCTATGGTCAACTTATATTTAATGAGCCTACCAAGTCCACTTTTCTGGGACAGAACAGTCTCTTCAATGAACAATGCTGTGAGAACTGGATATCCATAAACAATAGGATGAAAGAGGAGCCCTAGGTCACTCCCTATACAAGAATAAACTCAAAATGGATTAAAGACCTAAACATAAAAGCCGGGACCATAAAAATCATGGAAGATAACACAGGGAAACATATACAAGAAATTGTGGTAGTTCTTAAACCTTATACCCAAAGCACAAGCAACAAAAGGAAAAATAGATAAAAAGGACCTCCTCAAAATTAAACACTTCTGCACCTCAAAGTACTATGTGAAGAGGGTAAAAAGGCAGCCTACTCAATGGGAGAAAATATTTGGAAATCATACATCTGACAAGGGTCTAATATCAATGATATGTAAAGAGATCCTACAACTCAACAATAAAAAGACAAATGACCCACTTAAAAAGGGGGCAAAAGACCTGAATAGACATTTTTCTAAAGAAGAAATACGAATGGCTATAAAACACAAGGAAAAATGTTCAACATCACTGGCTATTAGCAAAACGCAAATCAAAGCTACAATGAGACATCATTTCACACCTACTAGAATGGCCACTATTAACAAAGAAGAAAACTACAAGTGTTGAAGAGAATGTGGTGAGATAGGAACACTTATTCACTGTTGGTAGGAATGTAGAATGGTACATTCACTGTGGAAGTATGTTCGGCAGTTCCTAAGGAAGTTAGATATAGATCTACCATGTGACCAAGCAATACTGCTACCATGTATATACCCAGAAGATCTGATGGCAGTGACATGAACAGATATGTGTACAATGAAGTTCATAGTGACATTATTCACAACTGCCAAAGATGGAAACCCAGGTATCCATCAATCGACAAGTGGATAAACAAACTGTGGTATATACACACAATAGAATATTATTCAGCTGTAAGAAGAAATGAAGTCATGAAGCATATGACAACGTGGCTAAACCTGGAGGACATGCTAAGTGAAGCAAGCCAGGCATAAAAGGACAAATATTGCATGATTTTGTTATTATGAACTAACTATAATAAACAAACTCATGGAGTTAAAAACTATAACATAAGTCAACAGAGAAAACAATGTGGTTAGAAAATAGAAGCTGAGGTTTAATCTATGCAGAATCAGGAAAAAGTTGTTGATAAATATTTGGAAATGAATAGAAATAGTGAAAACACATGATAGCATTTGTAAGTAGTAGCACTAACTTATGGGTATGATGGTAGTTTGTTTTGTTTTGTTTTTTAGTAATGAAAATGCTCTAATATTGATTGAAGTGATGAATGCACAACTTGGTGATTATACTAAATGCCACTGATTGTACACTTTAGATAAATTATATGGTTTATGAACAAAAAAATAATAGGGTGGGTTGGGGGAAAATACACCAAATGTACGATATGGACTAGAGTTAGTAGTAATACTTTGATGATTCTCATTGATAATTTGTTACATATGTTTCACAACAATGCAAGGTATTTGTGGTGGAGTGATGTATGGGAGCCTTGTATGATGTTATGCATGTTTGTTTTGTAAGTTCACAATTTTTATTAAACATTTATTGTTTATGTATGCTCATGTATAAATGATATACTTCAATAAATTATTTTAAAAATGACAAAAGACTAGAGCAGAGATAAATGGAATAGAGAATAGAAAAACAAATGCATAAATAAAAACAAACCAAAAAGTTGGTTCTTTGAGAGAATCAATGAAATTGATAAACCTTTATCCAGACTGACAAAAAAGAGAAAAGACACACATAACAAAAATCAGAAATGAAAATAGTGATAACACTACTAAACTTATAGAAATAAAAAGGATTATAAAAGAATACAGTGACCAATTGCATGTCAACAAATTAATCTAGACAAATGGAAAAATTCTTTGAAATATCCAAATTATCATAATTGACTCAAAAAGAGATAGAAAACATCAACAAACCTACAAGTACAGCGATTGAGTCAATAATAAAAAAGTTTCTAACAAAAAAAAGTATAAGATCTGATGGCTTCACTAGTGAATTATACCAAATATTTAAAGAAGATTTAACACCTATCCTTCTCAAACTCTTCCAAAGAATTCAAGAGGGGAGAATACTTCCTAATTCATTCTATTGCCAGCACTACCCTGATACCAAAGCCTGATAAAGACATCACAAGAAAGAAAAATATACACAAATTTACCTTATACATATCGATGAAAAATCCTTAACATAATACTAGCAAACCAAATCCAACAGCATATTAAAAAGATTGTACACCAAGTAAGATTTATCCTAGGAATTCAAGGGTGGTTCAACATATGAAAATCAATCAATACACAACATACATAGAATGAAAGAAAAAACAACATGATTATCTCAATAGAAGCAAAAAGGTCATTTGACAAAACCCAGCGCCCTTTCTTGATTAAAACACTCAGAAAACTAGGAGGAGGAGGGAGCTTTTTCAAAAGGATAAAGGCCATCTATGAAAAACTCACAACTAACATTGTATTCAATGGTGAAAAACTTAAAGCTTTCCCCCTAAGATCAGAAAAAAGACAAACCTGCTTTCATCACTGCTATCCAATATTGTACTAGAAGTTCTAATCAGAGTAATTAGGCAAGAAAAACAAATAAAAGGTATCCAAATTGGGAAGGAAATAAATCTATCTCTACTTGCAGATGACATGATCTTATATATAGAAAATCCAAACTACTAGAGTTAATAAACAAATTCAGCAATAAGATATCACTTTATACCCACAAGGATGGTAATTATTTTTTTAAAGAGAAAATAACAAGTGTTGGAGAGGATGCAGAGAAATTGGAACTCTAGTACATTGTTGGAGGAAATGTAAAATGGTACAGCCACTGTGGAAAACTATATGGTGGTTCCTCAAAAAGTTCAATATAGAATTACCATATGACCTGGAAATTTCACTGCTAGGTATATACCCAAAGAAAGTGAAAACAGGATTTCAAACAGATATTTGTACACCAATATTCAAAGCAGTATTATTCACAATAGCCAAAAGGTGGAATTAAACCAAGTATCCATCAACAAATGAAAGGATCAACAAATTGTGGTGCATACACACAGTGATATATTATGAGGCGATAAGAAGGAATGAAGTTCTGAGATGCTGCAACATGAACAAAACTTGAAAACATTATGCTGTGTGAAATAAGCAAGGTACATAAACACAATTATTGTATGATGTCATTTATATGAGATGCCAGAAGTAGTAAATTTGCAGAGACAGAAAGTAGATTAGTGGTTACTAGGGGATGGGTGTAAGGGTAAGGAGGAGTTTTGGCTTGTTGGGTATATTGTTTTTGTCAATAATTTTTTAAAATTCCAATTATTGGCATATGACATATTTGGGGAAATTATTGCAACTTATATCACAGGCAAGGGGAAAATATCCCCAATATACAAGAAGTGTCTAAAAATCAAGAAAACAAAGAAAAACCTATCTACTTGGCATGAAAATGGACAAACTATATGAATAGGATGATATAGCAAAATAAATAAAAATGACCAGCCAACACATAAAAAATGTGTATCTCACTCATGATGAGAGAAATAGAACTTTAAACTACACTGCAACACCATTTCTCACTATTAGAGAGACAGAAATCTAAAAGCATGACAAAATACTTTGTTGGTGAAGCTGTGGGAAATAGGTACTCTCATACATTTGTTAGAAATGCAAAATGGAGGAGAATTTGGTAGCATATGGCAAAATTACATGTGCATTTATTCTTTGATTCACATTTAGAAGTACTCTTTTCCAAAGATACACTGGCAAATATATATAAGACTGACATCCAAGGGTATTCATTGCAACAGTATTTGAAATAGCAAAAGATTATAAACAATTCAGTTATCCATCAATAAACGTAGTAACTAAATACAATACACTATATCCACAAATGGAATATTATGCAGAACAATAATGAATGATAAAGAAATCTGTATACAATATAGAGTGAAATCCAGGATATGTTTTTATGTCAAAAATCATGGCACAGATCAGTATATACAGTATGCTACCTTTAGTGTAAGAAGCAGAGGAATATGAGTATACATAAGCATCTATATACATATGCACATACATATCTATATTTAATTATATTTGGCAAAAGAAAGGAAGCATTGGATGGATAAATCAAATAAAACTCTCTATCAAGGTAGGATTAAGAGGTCAAGGAAGGAAGAAAATTTTCCCTGAATATGCTTTGTTTCATAATTTCAACCTGAGATGGATTTTCCTTTAAGCTAATGGAGTATAAGCTTCAGGGCCTCTTAAATCCTTGCCCCTTCCAAGGATTTAGGAGGGATTCTAGCAGTGTGCTCACACAGGCAAGTATTTTTGTAAATTTTTAACATAAAATATTTTTGCATTAATTTTCTAAAAGAATGACACCAAAATTGTATAATTTTAGGCTTCACAAAGCCTAACTGGGGTGGGGGTGGGAGGGAGCCAAGATGGTGGCAGAGTAAGTTGCTCCTGGAGTCAGCTCGTGCTACAGGGCAGTTAGTAATCACCCAGAGCTATCTAAAGCACCTGTTTGGGGACCCCAGGAGACCAAAAGAATATCCTGCAACATGAAAGTATGGAAGGAGGACACTGCCCATCTGCAGAAAGGATTCATAAGCAGAGCCCTCCACGCTGTGGAGGTCAGTGCCCGTGGCACAAGCCGCCTTGGGAGCTATTTTATGGCTGGAGTTGGAAGCTCCACTTCCCAAAAAACAGGGGAGGCATATAACAGCAGATTTGAGGAAGCAGAAGAAAGGATAGGTGCACTTGAAGACATAGCCTCCAAAAGCAAACATACAAAACAACAGATAAAGAAATGAATGGAAAAAATTGGACAGGGCCTTAGGGAACTAAATGACAGCAAGAGACATGCAAACATACATGTCATGGGTGTCCCAGAAGGAGAAGAGAAGGGAAAAGGGGCAGAAGGAATATTTGAAGAAATAATGGTGGAAAATTTCCCAGCCCTATTGAAGGACACAGATATTTGTGTCCAAGAAGCACGATGTACTCCCATCTAAATAAATCTGAATAGAACAACTCCTAGACACATACTAATCAGAATGTCAAATGCCAAAGACAGAGAGAATTCTGAGAGCAGCAAGAGAAAAGCAATGCATAACATATAAGGGATATCCAATAAGATTAACTGCCGATTTCTCATCAGAAACCATGGAGGCAAGAAGGCAGTGTAGTATGATATATTTAAGATACTGCAAGAGAAAAACTGCCAGCCAAGAATTTTATATCCCACAAGATTATCTTTCAAAAATGAGGGTGAGATTAGAATATTCACAGATAAATAGAAACTGAGAGAGTTTATAACAAAAATATTGGCTTTGCAGGAAATACTAAAGGGAGTGTTACAGCCTGAAAAGTAAAGACAGGAGAGAGAGAGAAGCTTGGAAGAGAGTCTAGAAATGATGACTGTATCAGTAACAATAACTAAAAGTGTCAAAAGAGTGGTAAAAATAAAATGACAGATAAAACCCAAAGATCAAAATGGATGAAATAAGAATTGCCTTTACAGTAATAACAGTGAATGTTAATGTATTAAACTGCCCAATCAAAAGACGCAGACTGGCAGAATGGATAAGAAAATATGAGCCATCTATATGCTGTCTGCAAGAGACTCACCTTAGACGCAAGGATACCAATAAATTGAAAGTGAAAGGTTGGAAAAAGATATTCCATGCATGCAATAACCAAAAATAAGCTGGAATAGCTATACTTATATCAGTTGATAAAGACTTTAAAAGCAAAACTGTTATTAGAGACAAGGAAAGACATTACATATTAATAAAAGGGATGATTCACCAGGAAGAAATAACAATCATAAATGTATATGCACCTAACCAGGATGCCCCAAGATACATGAGGCAAATGCTGGCAAAACTGAAGGGAGAAATAGACATCTCTACAATAATAATTGGAGACTTCAATACACCATTCTCAGCCCTAGATAGAACATCTGGGCAGAGAGTCAATAAAGAAACAGAGAGCTTGAATAATATGATAAATGGACTAAACTTAATAGACATATACAGAACATTGTACTCCAAAACATCAGGATAGACATTCTTTTCAAGTGCTCACGGATCTTTCTCCAGGATCAACCATATGTTGGGTCACAAAGCAGATCTCAATAAATTCAACAAAACTGCAATTATACAAAGCACTTTCTCTGATCATAATCGAATAAAGTTGGAAATCAAAAAGGGCAAATTCACATATATATGGAGATTAAACAACACACTCTTAAATAATCAGTGGGTCAAAGAAGAAATTTCAAGAGAAATCCATAAATGTCTCGAGACGAATGACAATGAGAACACAACATATCAGAACCTATGGGATGCAGCAAAGGCAGTGCTGAGAGGAAAATTTATAGCCATCAAAGTTTACATTAAAAAGGAAGAAAGAGCTAAAATCAATGACCTAACTACATAGCTGGAGGAACTAGAAAAAGAACAGCAACTTAATCCCAAAGCAAATAGAAGGAATGAAATAACAAAGATCAGAGCAGAAATAAATGAAATTGAGGACAAAAAAACAATAGAGAGAATTAATAAAACCAACAGTTGGTTCTTCGAGAAGATTAACAAAATCGACAAACCCTAAGAAAAAAAGAGAGAAGATGCAAATAAATGAAATAAAAAATGAAAATGGGAACTTTAC
>JAQZBX010014127.1:0-38965 GCA_029593785.1 Cabassous unicinctus
CTTCCAAAAAATTGAAGAGGAGGGAAAATTACCTAACACATTTTATGAAGCCAACATCACCCTAATACCAAAGCCAGATAAAGATTCCACAAGAAAAGAAAATTACAGACCAATCTCTCTAATGAACATAGATGCAAAAATTCTCAACAAAATACTTGCAAATCGAATCCAACAGCATATCAAAAGACTTATACATCACAACCAAGTGGGATTTATTCCTGATATTCAAGGTTGGTTCAACATAAGAAAATCAATCAATGTAATATACCACATTAACAAATTGAAGGAAAAAAAACACATGATCATCTCAATAGATGCAGAAAAGGCATTCAACAAAATCCAACATCCTTTTTTGATAAAAATACTTCAAAAGGTAGGAATAAAAGGAAAATTCCTCCATATGATTTAAGGCATATATGAAAAACCACAGGCAACATCATGCTCAATGGGGAAAGGTTGAAAGCTTTCCCTGTAAGATCAGGAACAAGACAAGGATGTCCACTGTCACCATTGTTATTCAACATTGTATTACAAGTTCTAGCTAGGGCAATTAGACAAAACAAAAAATTAAAAGTGTCCAAACAGGAAAAGAGGAAGTAAAACTCTCACTGTTTGCAGATGACATGATCCTATACTTAGAAAATCCTGAAGTATCCATGACAAAGCTACTTGAACTAATAAATGGTTCAGAAAAGTGGCAGGATGCAAGATCAACACACAAAAATCAGTAATATTTTTGTACACTAGTACTGAACAACCTGAGGAGAAAATCAGGGAGGAAACTTCCATTTTCAATAGCAACAAAAAGACTCAAATACCTAGGAGTTAAATTCACCAAAAAACTGCAGGACCTATAGGCAGAAAACTACAAAACAATGCTAAAGGAAATTTAAAAAGACCTAAACAAATGGAAAGACATTCCGTGTTCATGGATTGGAAGAATAAATATCGTGAAGATGTCAATCTTGCCCAAACTGATTTATAGGTTCAATGCAATACCAATCAAAATCCCAACAGCTTACTTTACAGAATTAGCAAAGGCAATTACCAAATTCATCTGGAAGTTAAGTGCACCCGAATAGCCAAAAGAATTCTAAAAAACAAGACCAATGTGGGAGGAATTTCACTGCCTGAACTTGAAACATATTACAAAGCTACAGTGGTCAAAACAGCATGGTACTGGCATAAAGATAGACACATCGATCAGTGGAACAAAATTGAGAACCCAGAAATATACCCTCACCTATAGAGTTAACTGGTTTTTTACAAACCTACCAAGCCCACGCTAATGGGAAAAAACAGTCTCTTCAACAAATGGTGTTGGGAGAACTGGATATCTATAACCAAAAGAATGAAAGAGTATCCTTATCTCACCCGCTATACAAGAATCAACTCAAAATGGATCAAAGATCTAAATGTAAAAGCCAGGACCATAAAACTACTAAAAGAAAATATAGGGAAACATTTTCAAGACCTAATAGTAGGTGGTGGTTTCTTGGACCTTACACACAAAGCACGTGCCACAAAAGAAAAAAATAGATAAATGGGACCTCCTCAAAATTAAAAACTTTTACACCTCACAGGAATTTGTCAGAAGGGTGAAAAGGCAGCCAACTCAATGGGAAAAAATTATTTGGAAATCACATATCTGATAAGGGTTTAATATCCAGGATATATAAAGAGATGTTACAACTCAACAATAAAAAGACAAATGACCCAATTAAAAAATGGGTGAAAGTCTCGAATAGACATTTCTCCAAAGAAGAAATACAAACGGCAAAAAAAAATAAAAAGAAAAACACATGAAGAAATGCTCAACATCACTCATGATTAGGGAATTGCAAATCAAAACTACAATGAGATATCATTTCACACCTATCAGAATGGCCACTATTAAAAAGACAGAGAACTACAAGTGTTGGAGAGGATGTGGAGAGAGAGGAATACTTATTCACTCTTGGTAGGAATGCAGAATGGTACAACCACTATGGAGGACTGTTTGGCAGTTCCTAAAGAAGTTAAGTAGAGACTTGCCACGTGAACCTGCAATACCAATACTTGGTATATACCCAGAAGAACTGAGAGCAGTGACATGAACAGACATCTGCACACCGATGTTCATAGCAACATTATTCACCATTGCCAAAAGTTGAAAACAACCCAGGTGTCCCTCAACAGATGAATGGATAAACAAAGCATTGTCTATTCACATGATGGAATATTATGCAGCTGAAAGAATAAATGAAGTCATAAAGCATATGACAACATGGATGAACCTGGAGGACATTATGTTGAGTGAAGCAAGCCACACACAAAAGGACAAATACTGTATGAATGTGTTACTATGAACAAAATATACTGTGTAACATATTTGATTCAAAAAAAAATTTATATGTGTCCATTACATTTAATTGAGAAATGTTTACATTTATTCATCTGTGTTTACTTTGTAGTTTTTAATTGTTTATATTTTCAATTATTAAATGTACAAAATAAAGTTATTAAAAAAATGTTTAAAACAGAATTTCTACCAATGGGAGTTAATAATATGATTGAAGATATTATTTTATCATATGACTGTGTTCTCATAATGCAAGATAATATAAAAAAGCTGTCAAAGAAATAATTACTGCTAGTGAACACTATATTAATTCTAAGGGAAGAGATCGCTTCAAACTAGGGTACTCACTAAGAGCTCTGAAGAAGACTTAGCTCAAAAACAGATCTTAAATAATGTAAGGCTTTAGATGGGTGGAGAAAGTAAAGACGGCTTCTAGACAAAAAGTCATCATAAAAAATTCCAAAATCCAAGGGCATTCATCAAAATGATTGGATCTCAAAAAAAGAGTAGGTTGCAAAAGGATACAATAAAATGCTATGCACTATATATTTTTAACATTTAGTCAAGTATAATATGCACACACAAAAAAACACACATAATATAGAGCTATGAATTTTCAAAAATTTACACAGCCTTGTAATCTGCACACAAATCAAGGGAAAAAAGCAATACTAGCACTAATTATGTCTGTCTTGAGACCCCTTCTAGTTACTATCCCCACTTCACCACAACCCCACGAGGGAAACCACTATCCTGATTTCTAAGACCAGAGATCAATTTTGCCTAATTTTTACTTTATATAAATGGAATCACTCTGTATATATTCTTCTGTATCTGGCTTCATAGGTCAATATTGTGTGTGAGATTTGTATACACAAAATAATGTTATAATTTTAGGGAAATATTAGTTATCTATTGCTGTGTAACTAATTGCCCTAAAACTTAGGGGTTTAAATCAATAAACATTTTTATCTCACAGTTTCTATCAGTTAGGAATTCTGAAGTAGCATAGCTGGGTCTTTCCAGCTTAGGTTTCTTACAAGGTTGCAAGCAAAATGTTCTCCAGAGCTAGAGTATCTGAAGGCTTGACTGGTGCTTGACGATCCCCTTCTGGGATAGCTCACTCACATGGCTGTTAGCAGGAAGCTTCAGTTCTTCCCACATGGATCTCTCTATATGGCTGCTTGATTGTCTTCATGATTAGACAGCTGGCTTCCACCAGAGGAAATGATCCAAGAGAAGGCAAGACAGGAAGTTGCAATACTTTCTATGACCTAGTCTTAGAAGTTATTCACCATCACTTCTATCATATTCTATTTGTTAGAATTGAGTCATTAACTCCAGCCCTCACTCAAAGGAAAGAGTATCAAAGAATTGGTGGGAAAATTTTTAAATGACCACAATATAAATATATTTCTATATGAATAAAGAAAAAATTTAAAACCATAAATGGAAATGGTCTTATTTCAAGATAGTTGTTAGCTGACCCTAATTGTAACCTCTGAGACAAAAGAACAAGAAAAGTAAAAGGTGGCAACAGCAATGAAGGGGAGCCTTTAGTTGCGTGTTTTACATTTTAATTTTACTTCTGTTTGTGTTTTCTATTGCTATGTAACAGATCACCATAAAATTAGTGGTGTAAAACAACACAGATTTATTATGTCAGTCTCTGTGAGTCAAAGGAGAATGGGTATGACTTAACTGGGTCCTCTACTTTAGTCTCAAAGGCTGCAATCAAGGTGTTGGCTGGGGTTGGATTCTCATCTGGAGGTTTGAATGGGGAAAGGTCTGCTTCCAGTTTTCCTCAGGTTGTTGACAGAATTTCATTCCATGTGGCTTTAAGGGTCACAGCAGCCTGCTTCTTCAGAGCCAGCAAAGGGTAAAAAGACTCTGGAACACGTCTGCTAGTAAGATACAGTCTTATATAATGTAGTCACATGAGTAACATCCCGTCATCTTTGCCATATTGTATTAGTTAAAAGGAGCTATAGGTCCCACTCACAATCAAGGGAAGGAGATTATACAAAGGTAGAAAAACCTGGAGATAGGGCTCCTAGGGGCTACCTTAGAGTCTCTCACAACCATGCAGATTTTATGGTATCTGAGACATTTACAATTTGGCGCATCTTCTCTGAGAAAAAAGATGAACACTTTATTAGTGAGGGGATCCTAAAGCCTAAGATTCTATAGCTTTATGATAAATCCATTTCTGGATCATTGTATTTCAATCAAAAATAGGAAAGTTTACTTTTTCTTATGAAATGTGAAATATTAATATAAATAAGAATTTCAGGTTTAGAGAAACAACAAACTGGAAAATGTTAGTGGAGGAAAATCTGTTTAAAGGAATTTTTTATTTGGGGATTAAGATTTGTATCAAAGATATAAAATTGTGAAATGAAATGATACCTTACCATCAAGTTTTTGTTTTTGTTTTTGTTTTTGGCTTAAAACAAATTTATTGTCTCACAGTTCTGAAGGTCAAATCCAAGGTCAAGGTGACAGCAGGGCTGTGCTCCCTCTGAAATCTGTAGCGGAGAATTCTTTCTTGGCTCTTCTTAGCTCTGGTAGTTTGCCCATAATCCTTGTGTTCCTTTGCTTGTAGCACTTCAATCTCTGCCTCTTTTTTTAATATGAATTTAATTCTGTACATTTAATAATTGAAAATATAAACAATTAAAAACTAAAAAGTAAACACAGATAAATACATACATTTCTCAATTAAATGTACTGGATACATATAAATGTTTTTGAATCAAACAATATGTTACACAATATATTTCGTTCATCATAACGCAATCATACAGTATTTGTCTTTTTGTGTCTGGCTTGCTTCACTCAATGTCCTCCAAGTTCATCCATGTTGTCATATGTTTTATGACTTCATTTCTTCTTACAGCTGCATAATATTCCATCGTGTGAATAGACCATGGTTTGTTTATCCATTTGTCTGCTGACGGACACCTGGGTTGTTTCCAACTTTGGGCAATCATGAACAATGTTGCAATGAACACTGGTGTGCAGATGTCTGTTCATGTCACTGCCCTCAGTTCCTCTGGTTATATACCCAGTAGTGGTATTGCAGGGTCACATGGCAAGTCTCTACTTAACTTCTTTAGGAACTCCCAAACAGTCTGCCACAGTGGCTGTACCAATATGCATTCCCACCAAGAGTGAATAAGTATTCCTCTCTCTCCACATCCTCTCCAACACTTGTATTTCCTTGTCTTTTTAATTGTGGCCATTCTGATAGGTGTGCAATGAGATCTCATTGTAGTTTTGATTTGCATTTCCCTAATCATGAGTGATGTTAAGCATTTCTTCATGTGTTTTTACATTTTATTAGGCTTTAATATTGTATCCCCAATACATTCAAGTGCTTCTTGTATATAGCATAATTTCCAGACCCTTCATTCTGATAGTTATCCTTCTCAGGGCAGTCTCTATTTTGTCCAACTCCCTCCCTTAGGCAATTTTTTTCTTCTAAAATCAATGGGTTTGTAAACAAATAATTTTAATTTATTTTTAATTCCATACTAAAGATGATAAGTTTTAAGATCACCTCCTCAGGAAACATCATCAAAAAGAACATTAAAAGAACTGGTAGTGTCAGAGCTGTTGAACACACTTCATGATTCACTAAGCACTAAAAGAACACATCTACCATCATACCTCAGATAGAACAGCACAAAAGGGCTTGAGCTTTGAAATAGGAAAAGGGGGCATCTCTTACTGATTACTGAGGGAAATCTAATAAGACATGGAAAGTCTCCAAATTAAGATGATGTGCTGCAAGGAAATATACTGTAACTAAAGAATTTAAGCTAAAAAGGTATCCAAGAAGAAGCTTTAACTGGTGAGTGAATATGCTTCAGACATCAAAGAAGACTGAATGAAATAGGCCAGAGGTAAGAACATTCTTACAGAACAGAAATACCAGAAATCTCCACATCAGATATGAAGCCAATAGGTGCAACAGCAACAAAGGACATCTCTCTAGTGATGAGACTCATTTTACAGAAAGAGAAATATTTCTCCCTCAGAGTCTCAATCAGGACCCAAAGACGATAGTACTAAGGATGGCTGTAGAAGGAACATTCACTGCAACCAGATATGAAGAATACAATTTTGGGGCCTAAACACTGAGATAAGATGAGAAAAAAACAGACTCTAAGAGAGATCCCACTAGATTCAAAAGTATCCGTGAATCAAATCTATTCTAAATATGCAATAGAGCAGGGGCCAAAAAGCTTTTTCTGAAAAGGGCCAAAAAAGTAAATATTTTAGGCTTTGCAAATCCAGAGGCACACTCTGAGATATTACATAGGTACTCATAAAACAAAAGAGAAAACAAATTTCCACAAAACTTTTATTGATGAAATTCAATAAATAATGATTTTTTAGTATATTATTTTATAATACAGGTATATTATGGTAGATTGAATTTTGTACCCCAGTGTAGGCATGTTCTTAATCTTAATACATTCCTATGGTTGTGAACCCATTGTAAAAAAGGACGTTTTGATGAGGTTATTTTTAGTTAAGGTGTGGATTACTAGAGGCTTATAAAGAAGACCTGGAAATCATAGAGGCCAGAAAGCAGAGAGAATCACCATGTGATGAGAGGCAGAAATAAAAGTCAAGGAATCCCAAAGATTGCTGGCAGTCAGCACTAGAATGCTACAGACTCCAGGGAGAAAGCATGGCCTCACTGACACCTTGATTTTGGACTTCTAGCTCATGGACTATACAAAAACTGGTGGTAGGCCAGATTTGGCCCAAGAGTCAAAGCTGACCAATCCCTGTAGTTGAATATATGCTATACCCAATTTCTACTTTGACTTTGGAGTGTCTCATATATCCTTGCTAACATCTTTATCTCCAAACATCCAATAACCATAGGAAAAGTTGTTCAGCCTCACTATTAACCAAACAATGTAAAAACAAAACAAAACATAAGTTATTTGTGTTTTTTTTTTCTATAAGACAAGTGAAAATTTAAAAGGTCAATAAAACTCATTGTTGGTGAGGGGATAGGAAAATGGTCATCCTCATAAACCATCTTTGATGTTGGTATAAACTCTCACATCCTTTCTGGAGAACAATTTGGCAATATAAATAAAAACTGAAGAAACTAAAGATCTATGATTCAGTAATTTTCCTTTTATTGACTTGGGATTATTTAAATAAATTACTCTGTATGTATTCAGTGCTTGCATTTGAAGTGATAATTTAAAGGATTGTCAGTTAAAGATTATTGATGACTAGCCTTATGAGTCCTTGCTCTTATAATTGAAACTTAGCCTACTGTTATGGGGTGTCTAAGGGTTTCCACCTGAGAACCTCCTTGTTGCTCAAATGTGGCCTCTCTCTATGCCAAACTCAGCATATGAATGCATTACCTTCCCCCAAATGGGGGACATGACACCCAGGGATGAGCCTCCTTGGCAATGAGGGATTAATACCAAGTGCAAACTGGCAATAGGACTGGAAAAAGACCTTGAATAAAAGGGGGTAAAGGTAAAGACAATTGAGATCATGTGGCTAAGAGACTTCAAAGAGAGTCGGGAGGTCATCCCAGAGGTAACAGTTACACACACCTCAGTAGGATCTCATAGATCACCAAAGAGGATATCACCCCACACAAAGGGGCTCCTGAGGGCTCTGGAGACACACAGGTCCTATATAAGGGGGGATAACCCCAGAGATTGATGCCTAATCAGTGGGCTCAACTTTGGAATCTGTGGTCCTGAGAGTGACAGAGTTGGACCCAAATAAGTCCTCCCTGCACATGGCCCACCAGTCCCTTCTATTCAAAGCTATATGTGATGCTGGATTTTGTTGGTGTACTTCCAGAGACTGGAGCCTCAGGCCGGCCCATGTGCCAGCTGTGCCTGGAATTTTGGTGGAGCTGTGACTCCTACTCTACAGCTCAATGGACCCACCCAAGTCACCTGGAGAGGAGACGATGATGGACAATGGCCATCCCAGGGAATGGAGAGAGCCGGCAGCTGCAGGCAGGGTAATCCCATCCACCTTATCCCTGGGATATAAGCCCACTATCACTTGGAGGTGGAGTGGACATCACCATCCCAGACTGCTCAGGACTGGGGGAAGAGCTATGGACTAGAGTGGACTTAATGGTATTCTGTTGTAGACACATTGTGATTCAAGTAATGGAAGAAATTACAACAGTGAGGTGGAGCCAGTGGCCACTAGATGCCTTTGGGGCAGGGAAGGGAAAAGCAGTTGTAATACAGGGGCTTTTTCAGGACAAGGGAATTATCCTGAGTGACTTACAATGACAGATATAAGCCATTTACATCAGCATAAACCATGCAGAACTGTGTGGGAGAGAGTGTGGTCTACAATGTGAACTATGGTCCATTCTTAATGGCAAAGCCCCAGGATGTGTATATCCATTGCAGGTGATGTGCCACACTAATGAAAGATGTTTATGTGGGATGTTATGGGAGGTGTGGATGGAGGGGAACATGGGAAACCCTGTAATTTTTGTGTAACATTTATGTTATCTAAGCATCTTTTAAAAAAATATATATATATATATTAAAAAATAACATTTACATAAGCAAATGCACATATATGCATATATATTTATATATCATTTTAAAAATATTGGTTTGTATTGTGAAAATTTTGATTTTTACCCTCAATTTAAAAAAATGTTAAAAAAAATCAAGCAAACACATTAAAGGCTTACAACAGCAAACTTGAACTGATACAAGAAAGAACAATTGATACCTAAGATAAAACAGCTGATTTTGAAGAGAAAAAAAGAACAGAGTGAGAAAAAAATGGAATAAATTGAGCAGGGGGCCTCAGGGCATTGAATGACAACAAAAAAAAGCAACAATATACATGTCACAGAAGTTTCAGATGGAGAAAAGAAGGGAAAAGGGGCAAAAAGAATATTTGGGGATTTAATAGCTGAAAATTTCCAAAACTCTCACAAAAGAAATGAAGCTACATGCCAAGAAACCCACCTTACCCCAATCAGAATAAATCTGAATAGGTGTACTCCAAGAAGCATACTACTCAGAATGTCAAATGTGAAAGATACAGAGAAAATTCTGAGAGCAGTGACAGAGAAACAAACCATCACTTACAAGGGACACCCAGTAAGACTTAGTGCAGATTTCTCATCAGAAACCATGGAAGCAAGAAGACAGTGGTGTGATACAGTTAGAAGACTGAAAGAGAAAAACTGCCAGCCAAGAATTCTGCATCCAGAAAGTTGTCCTTCAAATATGAAGGTGAGTATAAAAGATCCACAAACAGAAACTAATAGAGTTTGTAAAAAAGAATCCATCTTGCAGGAAATATAAAAGAAAGCCTTAGAGCCTGAAAGAAAAAACAGGCAAGAGAGGCCTGGAAGGGAGTACAGAAGAAAGAACAGCAGAAAGGATAACCAAAAGAGTAAAAACACAGACCAAAATATATGACAAATGAAAACCAAAGAAAAAAATGGTGAAAATAAATAATGCATTTAGAGTATTATCGATGAATGTGAATGGATTAAACTTGCCAGTCAAAAGATATAGGCTGACAGAATGTATATTAAAAAGCATGAGCACTCCATATGATGCTTACAACAGACCCTCCTTAGACCCAGGGATACAAACCGGCTGAAAGTGAAAGGTTGGAAAAAGATACTTCATGCAAATAGTAACCAAAAAGGAGCAGGGGTAGCTATACTATTATTGGACAAAACAGAGTTTAAATGCAAAAAATTTTGAGAGATAGGGAAGGCCATGAATTATTAATAAAAGAGGCAATTCACTAGAAAGATATAACAAACATAAATATCTATGCACCAAACCAGGGTGCCCCAAAATACATGAGACAAACTGGCAAAACTGAAGGGAGAAATGGACATCTCTACAATAATCATTGGAAACTTCAACACAACACTGACATCATTTGACAGAACAACTAGACAGAAAAACAAGAAGGAAATAAAGAATTTAAACAATCTGATAAATTAGTTAGACCTAAACGACATATAGAAAATGATGCATCCAAACTCAGCGTGGTATACAATCTTCTCACATGCCTATGGATCCTTCTCCAGGATAGACCACATGTTAGGGAACAATGCAGCCCTCAGTAAATATAAAATGACTGAAATTATACAAAGCACCTTCTCAGATCATAAGGAAATGAAACTGGAAATCAATAACAAGCAGGAAAAAGGTAAATTCACAAATGTGTGGAGGCTAAACAACACACTCCTTAATACTCAGTGGGTCAAAGAAGAAATTGCAAGTGAAATCAGTAAATGTATTGAGACAAATGAAATCGAGAGCACAACTTAGTCACTGTTGATAGGAATGCAGAATGGTACAGCCACTGTGGAGGACTATTTGGCAGTTCTTAAAGAAGTTGAAAACAGAATTGCATCGTGACCCTCTAATACCATTATTGGGTATATACCCGGAAGAATTGAGAGCGGTAACACAAAGAGACATCTGCACACCTATGTTCACAGCAGTGTTATTCACGATTACCAGAAGCTGGAAACAACTCAGGTGTCCATCAACTGATGAATGAATAAACTGTGGTATAGTCACATGACGGAATATCATGCAGCTGTAAGAAGAAATGAAGTCATAAAGCATATGACAACATGGACAAACCTGGAGGACGGTATCCTGTGTGAAGCAAGCCAGACACAAAAGGACAAACACAGGAAGATTGCATTACTATTAACTAAATGCATTTTGTAACATACTGTATGATTCCATTTATATAAAACGTAAATACAAATCAATGTATATAGGAAAGAAAAAAGTATTAGAGCAAGAATAGCCAGAAATGGAAGCTGTGCACTGCAGGGGAAGCATAGAGAGATCAAGAGGTGATGGATTTTCTCATCAGTTTTTTTTTTTGTTTATTATTATTGAAATAATGAAAATGCTCTAATGATGACTGAGGTAATGAATGCACAACTATGTAACTGTGCCAAATACCACTGTTTTCACACTTTGGATGAATTGTATGCTTTGTTGATATGTGTCAATAAAATTGAAATTAAAAAAAAAGCAAACAGCCCATAAAAATGTGAAAATATGTGAATACACATTTACCAAAGAAGAAACATTCAATTCTTTTCATCACTAGGGTAATACAAATTAAAATCTGCTATGAGTTATCATATACACATACTAGAATGGCTAAAATTGAGAGAGGTAATACCAGCTGCTAAAGATGTGGAAAAACTGGAACCCTCATACATTTCTGGTGAGAATGCAAAATGATGCTGACACTTTGAGAAACAAATGTCAGTTTCTTAAACATATAAACTTACCATAATTCTTGCTAATTCCACTCTGAGAAATTTATCCAAGAAAAATGAAATCATGCCTGTAAAATGATTCCTGCGGCAAGTTCATGGCAGCAAAAACTGGGGGGAAAAATAGGAATGTCTATTAACTGGTGCATGGATAACAAAATGTGGTACATTCATAAATAGATATGCAGCTTCAACTATCTAATTTTAAGCTCCCCGCATGCTGCCCTTGGAAGCAGCCCCATCCAGCCTGTACCCAACTTGCCTAGAGGGCACAGAGATCTCTGCAGTACTAACTTTAGCATTAATTATAGGTTCACATAGGACAGAAGAACCATGTGTAGGGAAACCACAATTGAGTCCAACTCTGTCACTCTGGGGAGCATAAATTCCAAAGTAGGGTCCACTGGCAAGGCACCAAACTCTTGAGCTGTCTGCTCTGACTCTATTGTCTGGATGTCTCCAGAGCCCTCAAGAACCAAGCTACTTGGGGTAATATCCACTTTGGCAGTCAAAGAGATCCTACTGAGATGTGCAAAAGCGTAACCTCTGGAATGACCTCCCAACTCACTTTGAAGTATCTTAGCCATATAAACTCATTCTTCTTTATCTTTTCCCCCTTTTGGTCAAGGTCCTTTTCCAGTTGCATTGCAAGCTGGTGCTTGGTAGTTATCCCTCAGTGCCAGGGAGGCTCATTCCCAGGAGTCATGTCCCACACTGGGGGGAAGGTAATGTATTTATATGCTGAGTTCAGCTTAATGAGAGGCCACCTTTGAGCAACACCTTTGTTTCCCAGGAGGCAACTCTTTGGCACCCTATAATACTATGTTTTGATTTGAAGAGTAAAGGTTCATACACATAGTCACCAGTATCAAGGGCCCATCAGGAGACCATCCTCCTTCACTACTTATTGCTCCTATATTTGGGGGATTCTTGCTGACCTTTTAGAGAATGTGGCAGAGCTCCCCAGCATGGGAATTTGACATTCTTTCAGTTATTGGATGAATCTCCACCCACCATGGCAATGAACTATGAACATTTAAACAAACTTACATGCCTTATATGTATGCCCAGGTGAGCTTCCTCCCATGTATCTCCCATCACTGACACCCCACACCAATTATCCTCCCCTGCCACAAAGAACCACAAGTGCTGGAGAGAACCACAAGTGCTGGAGAGGATGTGGAGAGATAGGAACACTTATTCACTGTTGGTGGGAATGCAGACTGGTACAGCCACTGTGGAGGACTGTTTGGCAGTTTCTAAAGAAGTTGAATATAAACTTTCCACATGACCCTCCAAAACCACTAATGGGTATATATCCAGAAAAACTGAAAGCAATGACACGAACAGACATCTGCACACCAATATTCATAGTGGTATTATTCATGAACGCCAAGAGTTAGAAACAACCCAGGTATTTATAAACTGATGAATGGATAAACAAACTGTGGTGTATTCACATGATGGAATATTATGCAGCTATAAGAAGAAATGAAGTCATAAAGCACATGACAACATGGATGAATCTTGAGGACATTATGTTGAGCAAAGCAAGCCACACAAGAGGACAAATACTGTACAATTGCGTTACTATGAACCAAATCTTCTGTGTAACATATTGCATGATTCAAAAATTATATGTATCCAATACATTTAATGGAGAAATGTATGTTTTTATCCAACAGTGTTTTCTTTTTATTTTTAAATTATTGTTTATATATTCAACTATGAAATGTACAAAATAAAGTTTAAAAAAAAAAAGAAGTGAAGTTACAAAGCCAGGAGGGGTAACAGTGGGAATGGGCCCCTAGACCCCCGACCTTACCTGCCCTGTGTACTCCAAGAAAGCAGAAAGAAGTAAAACAGGGGAGGAAGAGAGAAAATTAAAGGCTCAAGTAACTCACCAGGGATTAGATCTAAAGAAAACAAAGTGCCGAAGATGAAGATATCTGGGGCCGGATACACACTTTCACTTGCAAAGTGCTGGGGTCCCTGCAAAACTCCCAGGCTGGGCAGAAACCTACACCCCCCAGGACCGTCGAGGGAGGGGGTCCCCATTCATTGTGTTCCTCCGGGGCACACACCAGGTGTCAGTCAGGCTTCCCCCTATGAGCCCTTTCTTTGGGCATGATCAATTTTGCCTTTTGCAACAACCCCTTTAAGAGCCAGCTACTGAGGGCCAGCCAACAAGCAGGTCCTTTCCACATGGGAGAAGAAAAAAGTGACGAGGCCTCCCCCTGGCTCTGAGACAAATCTGAAGCACAGGGCCTAGGAAGGAGGCGCCCGGCAAGGGGAAGGACCTCATGGCACCGCCCAGGGTCAGGAGGGAGGGCTGAGGGCAGATGGCAGGGCAGTGGGGAGGACCATGGGAGGGAACAGGCGAGGGAACGTTGGGGTAGAAGAACCGTTTGGGTGGAGGGGCCATGGGGGTAAGGACCGTGGGGGCTTAAGGACCTTGGGGGGGTAAGGACCGTGGGGGATAAGGACCTTGGGGGATAAGGACCGTGGGGATAAGGACCGTGGGGGAGGGGGCCACCCTGCGGCATGGGCCTGGGACTCTTATTATGACATGGGGACCCGAGCGGCAGCACAGCCCTCTGGGCCAGACCCCCTGCAGGACCCCCGTGCCCCGCACCCGCCCACAAGCCGCCCGCGGAAGCAGCGTCCCCAGTGGGAGGTGTCACTGCTGCTGAGCTTGTTGCTGGAACCCTGGTGGCTGAAAGGAAGTGTGACAGATCTGAATCCTCCAGCAAGACCCCATCCCCACCCTCATGCTCCACTGATCTCTGGGCTCTGGGCCCCCTGACTTGTGCTCCTTCAGTCCACAGGAGTCTTGGGCTCCTTCAGACCACAGGAGCCATGGGCAACAGCCACTGTACACATCACCCAGCATCATCCATTTTCTTCAAGGGAAAACAAGGCCCAGAACAATGGTATCTCGACCCTGTCAGAGAGCTGGTCAAGAGTGGAGCAGGGACCATGACACCATTTATTTCCTGATCCCTTTCTTAGCCAGAAGTGATCCTGAGCCCCAGGGCAGTTGCACATGCCTGGTCTGGAGTGGGAATGCATCTGGGAGGTTTTTGGTCTGGAGTGTGCTGCTGGTTGACAGTGATGGGGGCACAATTCACAAATCAGGTGGTAGCTACAGGGCAGATGTCTGCTGTAACACTACTAGAAGTCACAGCTCAGAGTTCCCTCTCAGAGTCTCATCTGAAGGAGAAGTCCTGGAACCCAGAGGTCTCCAGTCCATGGGTCCAATGGTGATTGAGAGCTCTGGCTGCAGGTTCTCTGAAACTGGGTGAAAGGGTGGGTGTGCCCAGCTGTTGCCCACTTTCTGCCCTGCCCTTACCTCTCAGTCTTGCTGAACTGCTCTAATGCCCAAAAGCAGGAACGGAATTGCTCCTCAGGTACCAGGTAGTCATAGGTGCACCTTGACTGCAGGACCTGGATCTGTGAAAGGACCTTGTATTCCTGGGATGAGATGGAATGAGCAGATGGAGAGAAGGCCTTGATTGGTCTGCTTGACAGGACAAGGGCTGCCTCCCATGGTGAGGACTTTGTTCACATGGGTCCCTTCATTGCCTGCACTCTCATCCAAGACCTACCTGTTCTCAGATCAGGAGTTACACAGCCCCTTCTCCAGGAAAAGTTCCCAGATACCTCCTCCTGCCCCACCCCAGTGTGGCAGGTCTACTTCATCTATTTGAATCAAATGCTTCACTTAAATAAGCAGAAGGCAGATGGATCAATGGAATGTCCCAACCAGGTGGGTCCCTAACTTCACCCACAAAACACACCCTACTCTGGAAGTGATGCCCACAGCTACTCACCTTCCTCCTTTTCTCATAATAGATCATTCTCTCCTGCAAGAAAGGCAGCCCAGTTCCATCAGAAGAGGCTCCTCCCATCATTACTAGCTCCTCATCCTTGCTCATGTGCACCACTGGGAGGACCCACCAGGGGCAGGCCAGCACCCCCTGGACTTGGAAGTATTCAGGATTAGGGTACTGGAAGACGGGAACCTGGGGCAGAGGCTAAGGGACTATCCATTCAACCCTCTCAGATGACAGAGGGAGAAACTGTGCATCAGGATGGAGGGACTTCTTAGACTTCCATAATTCCCATCCATTTAGGGGACCAAACTCACTCTCCCACCAAGGCCATGCCTGATGTAGAGGTCATGCCCAGCTCAGCCAGAGCCTTATTCAGTTATGCAGTCAGAAGGGGATGCATCTGCTTTCTCATCTGGAAATTGAGCCTGACACCTCCAACTCACAGGGGTGCAGTGAGGCCCCCATAAGCCAGGTGTGCCCAGTTCTGAGAACTCAAGGCTCTGGAAGTAGCTCTCTCCCCAAAGCCTCTGGGTCTTAACTTCACCCCACCATGACCCCAGGTCCACTCACATCCAAATGGTCCTGGAGAGATGAGTCCAGCATTGCCAGTTCCCTGAGGAACATCCCCAGGTAGGGAACAGTGCCCCGTATAACAATAAATGGCATCAGGTGGGGAAACTCCACAGACTCAGATTCATACACCCCACTCAGAATTCTCACAGAGAGAATATGTGAATCTTCACCACCTCCATCCTAGTACCCCTCCAAGCACCAAGAACCCAAATATTACTTCTAGTTACCTAAAAAATGGGGCCCCCTTGATGTCTTGAAGGGCAGACCCACCCCGCCACACTATGGCTTCACAGACACTCATCTTCTCTTGTGGCTGCATCTGCCGGGCTTTCTTTGGCTTCATCTCCAGGGTGGAATCCTTGGAGGTGCTCCCCTTTCAGGGTTGAGAACAAGGTCATTGAGGCCATTCTGCCCTCACCCAATTGATCCTATTGCCTGACCTGGCCCTTGGACCAGCTGCCTACCTCAAATGGCAGAAATGCTGTGGCCACCACCCATGAGCTCTGGTTGGAGATGTGAATCCCAGCTCCAGCTAATTCTGGGTGTGTGATTTGGGTGAGCTGCCTGACCTCCCTGAGCCTGTTAGTTTATTTGTAAACCATAGGTGAGAACTGCACCCATGAAGATGCAAAGCTACATCCTGTAATTGTGGTGCTCTCTGTGCACCTTCTCCAAATTTGAGCCACGGGAAAGCTCACTGACATTCCTGTCCTCCCTCGAACCTCTCCCCTTTCCATGAAGAAGGTCCTACAGTTTTTCATCACTTCATTTCCAGAGGAGGAGGCACAGGCCTAAGAATGCAGTGACATCTCCTGGCCATGCAGGGACTTGGAGGAGTCGCTGCTGGCTCCACCGTTTCAGTGTCAGGCCCTGTCAAAGCTGAAGTCAACTCAACATTGACCACCATTGACCAGGGTTCAGTTGAGCCACCCTCACAATGTGTAGCCAGGAACGCTACCAGAAGAGCCACGGAGGGAGAGAGAAGCAGTGTGTCTAGAAGCCTGGGTAAGCAGCTCTTCCTACCTTAAACCCTGGAGTCTCTGCCCCATAATCTCTGAAGAAGGCCATGCCATGTGTTTCTCCTATCCCAAACAGCCCCTTGGGAAGTTCTTCCTGCAGAGAACTTTCTGTCATCCGCCCAGGAAGGGGTTTCCTGATGTATCAATTCTGACTGGCCAGGTAAGACACAGGCTGCCAGCAGCACTGGACTTCAATATCTTGCTTCCTATTTTCCTGTTTAACATGAGCTGCCATGATTCATAAAATTCCTAAATAATTCTTATAACCATCTGGACATATGTCACTGATGAGTAGGGCCCAGGATGAGAATCTTCCCAAAGTGAAAGAGACCTGCTAAAACTTCTGGTTCAGCACCTCCTCCTACAAAAGACCAATTGCTGCCACCACATCTTATGACCAGGACCTACTCCTCTGCACTGCTCCCCAGTTGGGCATTGCCAAACAAATCCCTCTTCTTGTTGGTCCAGACATCACCAGACTGGAATTTTTCAAAGAAACATTCACTGTGAAACCAGGAGCCCCACAGTCTTCCCTGACCACACCCCTTTCCTCCACTTTACCTGGATCAGCAGGTCCCTGCTCAGTGAGGTGTTCATGTTTTGCAATTCACAGGTGCTGTCCCTTTGGGGAGGAGAAGGAAAGGAAAAGTTGGGGATGGGTGATGAGTGGTGAGAGAGCAAACTTGTGTGATTTTGGACCCAAAGGATGCTAAAGGCCTGGATAAGTAGATATGAATCTCGGTGACACTGACCCCCCTGGGGTCACAGGGTACTGATGGGTGAGTGCTCAGGTGGCACAGCTGGCACTCCTATGCCATGACACCTGAGCAGCTTTTTATCAAAATTGATTTTAATTGGACAAAATGCTGTGAGGCCTTATTGCAAACACTTGGAATGGTCCCAAGTGGCTAATTTCTGTGCCTCACAAGTAAGGTGACCCACCTGTGTTGAGAAAGAACTGCTGCCCTCATGTGCCATGGAGACTGAGAGCTCCATTCTAGAGCAGGTCCTGGCCCCAGGAAATGCTGCCTTACAGCTGGGCCCAGGCCACTGTGGCACAATGCCCACCCATGCATAGGTTACTGTTTCCCCCAGGGCTACCATTGAGAGAGACCAGCCTACCTGGAAACTTCCTCCCAGGACTCCTTCAGGCAGTGGATTGACATGGAGGAAAGAGGAATTCCTGAGAATATGGCACTCCTGGGGAAGGACAAAGTACCAATGAGAGGGAGCTGAGCTCCCAACTTCTTCAGTATCACATCCCCTTAGTTGGCCTCTTGCATCCTGGAAGATGCCAATGACCAGGGAGCCCTCTGGGGTACACCTTTGGCCTAGCAGGTTACACAGGGTGGAGGACTTTATCTCAACCTAAGGATGGAACATTGATAAGAAGTAAGTGCACTGCTCCTGGGACATGCCAGCAAAGGACTGTGCAACTAGACAGGGATGGATTGGGTACAGTGGAGTGGACGTGAACACAGACTCCAATCCTGATGGCTAATTAAAATGGAAGAGTAAATCTAGAATCAAGGGTGGGGGAACTGCACTTGGGCAGCATACCCTGGCCACCTTGATCCAGTGCTCTACAACCCTGGCCCTATCTGGGGCCTTCATGCTTGGGTCCCCTAGGCAGGTGGTGATGACACAGTTCATCACATGATTGAACTGGTTGATGGTGGCATTGATGGAGGGTGCCATGTGCTTCTTGAACTTCTTGTGGTGCTGGAACCAGATGGAGCTCAGACAATGGTAGGGGACCACCTTCTTGAATAGCTCCTGGGGAGGACAGGAGTGTCACCCAGTCATGCAATACCCAGACACAGAGTGCAACCCCCAAGCCAAGGAATAGAGCTTGCACCTGCAGCTTGCAGGCTGAGGGTGTGGTGTGAGCCCGGTGGGGGTCCATGGGTTAGGTCCTCTGCTCTTCAGGTTGCCCAGTACATGTGAGAACCAGAATACCATGCTGGCAGAGAATTGAGAGCTATATCTTCCACAAGCCCATCCTCACTCCTACCATGGACTAGATAGGGGCCTAGACCCCACATGAGAAGGCAGCAATTTCTACCCCTCTTGATAGATCCTCTGGTGCATCTGTCTTGTTCAGATGTTCATCCCCTCTCAGAGCTTACATCCAAGATCTTCATTTGGATGCCTGCCCTCATGATTAGACCCATCAGTGTCTAATACATTTTGAGGCTCTGGAGGTCTCCTGGACAGATGAGTGGGTGAGTCATGGACCAGGCTGCACCTCTGAGACCTCCCTCTGCCTCCCATTGGTCCAGGTCCCTGAAAAGCCTTCATTTGTTCTATCTCTATGGATATTCTTCTATGATCTACTGAAAAAATGGGGAACATCAGGCCTTCAGATTTAGAAACTTGACAATGTCATCAGGTTCAAGAACAATGGATCTCTCATTCAGACACAAGTCATTGGACCCCATTTCAGGGACTGACAAGTCAGGGAAAGCAGATTCCAGAGAAGATCCCCCAGCTCCACCTTGCTTTACCCGAATGCTCACCACATCCATCACTGTCAACTGTTCTGCCACCAGCTTAGGAGGGAATGTCAGGAAGTGAGACTTCACCTCACTCAGCACAATCTCCATGGTCTCAGGTGAGGAGCAGAAAGGGTCTTGAGGTGAAGGAAATGTTGGCATGGATTTCAAATCCAGAGGTGGCAGTAGAGGTGGCATCGGAGCTTCTGTCAGTTCTGTATAAGATTTATAGTGGGTGATGTCACAGGCTCCAGCTCTGGGCCAAGCAATGATACTTCCTCTGGACATAGCACTGGAGGGGGTGTCAGAGGTGCCTGCAGCTCTAGTGTAGGCATGGTGCCCGGTGCCAGTGATGGAAATGGCTCTGGAGGTGACACTGAAGGGATTTGTAACTCTGGGTCTGACATAGGGCAGGAAAAGTAAGAAGATGCAACAACAGGACTGTCTTTATATAAGCCTTCCCCAATATAGGAATGATTGCATTGTCTATACCAGCAGCCCCCAGGAAGTCTTCCCAGATTGCAAGCCTCCAGGTTAGTGGTCTGAGTTACTCTTTACTCTGGGCAAAAAGGCAATCTCTGGAGGTTCTTCCTTGTGTGACCCCCATCCCCTTTCCCACAGGCTAATGTGCACTCAACCCCAGGGCTCCTCACACTCAATCTCTGACTCACTAAGCTCCATGATATCCAGCTGAGTAAGGAGAACTTGTGCACAGCTCTCCAGGGCAGACACAGACAGTGTTACCTGGGCAAAGGCCACCAGCTCCTTGAGGAATGGAAAATCCAGGGGCTGGAAGAAATCCTCTGGGTATCTATATGGCCAGGTACACAGGATGCAGGAGATGGTGCTGGGGGTAGGCAAACAGCAGAGTGAAGGGAATAGCCATTGCTGCCCCATGGCCCTCTGATAACCACTCTCCCATGGCAGGGCCCTATTCAGAGAAGCCAGACATACTTCTCTGTCTCCCCTGAGCCCCCACCTGGTGGAACAAACCTCCATGAGAACAGGGAGGTGTTCTGTCTGCTGTACTAATTGCAGAGCATGGGCACATGGTTTGGGCTTCATAAAAATCTTAGCCATGAGGTACAAGAGCCTGTCCTCCTGCCAAAGCCTGTCCTGGTATCTCATGGTCCCTTAATCTCTTGGTCATTCACTGAGCTCATGCCTCTTCCCCTCTAATTCATGTTTGGGCTCTTCTTCATGCTGACACTGGGCTCCCACAGGCCATGGGCACAGCCCACCCCAGGCCCCCAGCATCTAGCATCTAGTTTCACAGGACTGAGTATTGAGGCAGATTTGTGAGCTGCTATCTCCCCACACGTACAGATCTGGGTCCCTGGCATATGGTGGGGTGGAGGGGCAAGCAGATCTGGGGTGAGACCTGCATAGGCTCATTGCCTCTGGGCTGTCCTCTGCACCCTGTGCTCTAGAACCCTTCCACAATTCATTTTGTGCCCTGATTTACTACAGGAAATTCACCCCTGGCCTCTGTTCTCCAGTGGTATAATGGGAGCCAGGTTGCTGCTCCGATGCTCCTGCCACCATCCCCAAACTCCTCATTCTGCCTGGGAAGGAGGAGTCCCTCACTCCTCAATCAGAGATCACTCATGTTTTCAGACATTCCTGGCATACTCCAACCTCATCATCGATAGTGCCATCATCTCTGTATCTGTAGGAGATATGAAGGTGCCACATATAAATACCCAGGTGCACCCCCTGTTGCTATTGTTTATTGTTGCTTCCTGACTCCCTGACTATCAGAAGGGAAGCCCAGGTGTGCAGGGACTTTTCCAGCCTTGTTCAGTGAAGTCAGCAAAGGGCCTTACAAAGTGCCTGCCCATAGGAGACACTTTCAAGATATTTGCTGAATGAAGGAGACCTGAGCTGCACCATCCCTGAAAAGTAATAGGGCCCCTGGCTCCTATGCCAGCTGCCAGAGATCCTGACTCAAGCTACTTCAAATACAGGGCCCACTTTGATGGACTCCCAAGCTTCCACTCAATGGGAATTCAGGATTCCAAAGGTCACTTTGAAGCAGAGCCTCTTCAGGTGGAGAGTAAATTACATGTGGACAAATCATCTCCCCCATGACCACCCTTTCTGCAGAGCAGGCACAGGAAAGTAGCCCATTTTAGTCTTGACAAGGACCCTGGGAAGTTGTTGTTGCTACCACCCCACTTTTCAGGGGAGAAAACTGAGGCCAGAGTCTGCAGTGATGTACCAGAGACACACAGCTGATGGGTGGCAGAGCCCTCACTGTGGAGGAGGGCAGGTGCTCACCTGATAAAGAGCTGGCCCAGCACCTGTTTGATGGAATTGAAGGCCTGGTAATTTGTAAGGAAGATGTTTACAAAGACGATGTCACCCTTCAGGACAGCAGGCACCAGGGGCTCCACAAGCTTCTCCCAAGGGCCTCCCTTGGTGTGCACCTGGCTGTTCTGGGCCCTCTTCCATGCTAACTTGTTTCCACACTGCAAAGGGGAAGAGCAGGAGCATGTGTTTAGCATTAGCCCATGAACCCCAGGAGCATAGGGCAGTGCAGTCCCCTTCACCCAAGCCCTCTGTTTCTTGAGACAAGAGGTGGGGCAGGAGTGCCTGTAACAGAACAAGTTCCCAGCCTCAAAAATAGAATTGACCTGAGGAAATAATTGGATTTTTAGATCCTTCCTGTCATTCCATCAGCTGATGAGCAGTAGGACCTCCCTGTTTCATTGCCTGGAAAAACCATGATCCTCATGAGTCCTCATAAACCATCCCCTTCCTGACTTAAGGAATCCTCACGTGGCTGCTCAGGGTCATGCAGGTAAGAAATTGGAGCCATTCCTGTTGGGGCCATGTGATATTCCCTCAGTCCTATGGGAGGCAGAGTCTGCTCCAGACCTGGAGAGAAAGGGTCTCCTCACATCTCATCCTCCCCCTTTAGATGCAGTGTGAGGAGAAGTCAGAGATTATGAGAACAACTTTGATTCCAAGCAACACACTGATTTTTCTGTCATTGAATTAAAGGCACTTCTGAGAATTTGCAGCCATGGTGATCCCTGCTCCAGGAAATGGGCAAATGCTGGGAGTTTTCAGGTGGGAGAATGACCCCCCAGGGTTGAGGATCTGAACAGAAGCCTCAGAGAAGAGCAAACCCAAATGGCTGGTTGGTGGGGCTCCACCTTTCACTGGACAATTGCAATACACATTACCCAAGTGGTGCCATTTCCCCCTGAAACCAGATTGGTCAGAATTAAGGGGAATGTGAGCAGCTGGACAGGGGGATATGGGGAACTGAACCCCTGCAGTCTTTTTGAGGCTCTATGGCTCAAGCTGTTAAATTTCCCTAAGCATGTGTGCGACCTAGTCATTGCTTTCCTGGAAGTCTCCCGTGGCAGGCAGGGAGGGGAAACAGGTCATTAGGACACATTCAAGATGTTTCCTCCAGCACTGAGGAAATGGCCCCAGAAAGGAATCCCTTCAAGATCTGAGAGCAGGGAGAGTCTGAGCTGCTGATGTATGCAGCCTCCCTTCTGGAATATTATTCAGCTGAATGATGTTACTATTCCTGGCCTGGAAAGTTCAAGGGCATATGTTATGTGAGTGTGCATTTTGCACGTGCATATGCTGTAAAGTGAGGCCCTTTATATCATATAATGAGCCCCTTTTCCTCACGAGTCAAAACCACCCTTGAGACATGTAGATCTGTACAGCTTAGAGAAGGTGTAAAGGACAGTCCAGTCAACTGCTCCAGGAGACACCTGGGTTCCGGGGGTGACAAGAAAACAACAACAAAATGCAAAGATAACCTTAGATTCAGTTACTGTTAAAACAATATGGGCATCTCTTTTTAGATGCTCCTACAAATGTGTGGAAAGTGTCTTTCCACATGAGCAGGGCTTCCCAGAGTGATAGGGTGGGGGATAGATGGAGGCTCAGAAGCCTTTGGGAGAGGGACTTTGGGCCCCACAGATGACAAATCCATGGGGGGGGTTCCAGAGGAAGGTGACAGGTAGGAATCAGACCCTCTGGCCTTCCCCAGTTGTCTCAGGGCCTGGTGTGGAGATGCCACCACACATGTTCTCACCTGGATGCAGCACTGGCAGGGACTTTTGCACTGCTCCTTGCCATCCTTTCATGTGGAACTCTGTAAACCCAGTGCCCGGTAGCCAGGCAGGAGGTGTCAGGAGGCTGCCTTGCGATCACTGCAGAGTGAGCACCCCATACTACCTCTGTGACCCAGATCAGGCCCAGAAGGGTGTCTGAATGCACCTACAGCCCACTGGAAATGGGACCCAGTTCTAACACTTATAATGACCTTTGCCTCCCCCACCACCACTGTCTCTCCCACCAGCCAACTGTGGCTTGAAATGTGATCCCAAAGGGCCTACCATGTTTCCAAACCCTGACAACCTGCTCCTACCCAAGGTGGTCCTGTTCCTCATGTCTCCCAGACACTGAAGGGAGGGGGATTTGGTGATGCCCAGGTAGGAGGAAGTAGTGGCATGATTTGAATTGAATGGCCCTGTGCTACACTATGTTACCGTCGGCAGCCTTCTGGTCAATGGCCAGTGGATTCATGGTTGAGGAATAAGCCCATGTCTACATGGACAAAAAAACGTCTTATTCCTAGTATTCCTGAGCCCAGTACTTCTGAAAATAGGAACACAGCAGGAGAATATCTTGCTTTCTTGAGTGTCTCTGGCTAAGTGAGATGCGTAGGCAGTTATTTGTGTATTTTTGGTGCCTGGTTACCAGGGTTAAAAGTTCTGTTATGCTCTATCTCCCAGGAAGTGATGTCACTTCCAAGGAAGCGATGCCACTATGCTTAACTGACAGCCCTCCATAGATAAGTCTTCCATGAAGGTCCCTCAACACTGTTGGTTACCTATCCTCCTCAACCATATCATCCTGTAAACTGGATAGAATTTCACCAACATATCCATTCTCACAGCTTCCTGAGAAGGGCTGGGTGCAGACAGGGCTCCTGGCATGAAGAGATAGAGATGCATTCAAACCTCACTACTACTTATCAGTTTTGTGACCCTGGTCTTTTCATTTTATCTCTCAACACCTCCCCAGTCTTCTAACCTATACAATAGGGAATATTCTAGGTTCTTTTTCCTGGGTCACAAAGTTTATGTGAGATAATAACTGTAAAAGTCTTGGGCTGGTGTCTCAAGAGGTAAAAGAATCTTATAGGTGAGTGAATTATAAGAAGGGCTGTTTCATAACATGGAATACCACACACAACAAGGCTGGGTACTGGCTGTGCAGTCTTGAGAAAGACAATTTCCTTCTTCATCTGATTTCTCAGTCTGCACCATGAAGAGGTTGAAATTAAATGAAAGTCAGATATGATCACTCTCTGGCATGAAACCTTCCAATGAATTCCCATTATAATAGAATCAGAGCCAAGTAGCTCTAATTACTGATGTTGTGTATAGTCTTGCTCAAGCTGAGCCCAAAGTTTGAGGTTTGTAGAAGAACCTAAGGAGTTGATCCCTGGGCACAGTCTTGAAGATGAATCCAGCATATGTGGGTGGGTTAAGGGAAGAGCAATGCACATAGGCAAAGGAGGGGGCTCTAAAATGGGCAAAGGCTTGGCCTGTGCCTGGGTGAAGAAGGTCCCAGTTTCTCTGGCATTACGGTGGAGGGAGAATCCTGGGGAGCCTGTTATGAACAGAACACAAAAAACGTCTTCAGGTGGAGTCTTGCACTGTATGTTAGGAGTGACAATGGTGATCAAGGGGACATGAGACAGGCTGTGTCATCACAGCCTTAGCAATCCAGAGCTGGAGCAAGCTTAGGGAATCCATGTTCACCCCTACCCAAGCCCAGATCCTGAGCATCAGACATGGGTGAGAAGTCCTACCTCAATGTCTTCCTTTGCACAGTGCTGGTGCTATGGTGGCCATCTTCCTCCTCCCAGGGTGGATAGGCTTATTGGAAGGCCCAGAACTGACTACTTGTCAAAGAAGTTGTTGAGGAAAGTCAGTGCACAGGCAGGGATACTGGCCCTAAAGTCACTCACTCCTCATGCCTGGGTTAAGTTGGGTGGAGTGATCTCCATGTCCCACAGCTCAGGGTCATGCTGGGAGTTATACCTAAGTCCCTTTTCTTTCAGCTGCCTCACATTCACACAATGATTCAACTGACATTTTTGAAACTGACATGTTTCCTTTTTCCAGTTTTTGGCAATAAGAACAGAATCTAAAGGCCATTGCTGAGGACTCTGGAGATAGGAAAGACAGAAGGCACCTGCTGTACACTTTGAGTTCCTTGTCCTCTCCACAATCTCCACAATTTATGGGTGAGTCTCTCTCACATCTGAGCTCCACTCTTTTTGTGTTTGAGCTCCCCAATCTCACTAACTCTTAGTCCAAAGTTAAGTGGGGCAATCTTACTGATGAGAAAACTCAAATTTTGAGCCAGAGTCTCTACCGTATGGTGCAGTCCACAGTTTCATTTTTGCTACTGCTGGTTTCATTGCCCCATGTGCAAGGTAAGAAGCAAAATGATAAAGATGGGGTCCTCATACTTTTAAATTTTTGATTCTCCATCCTCTGGAAGTCTAGCATATTTCATGTTCAAAAATTATTTGGCTGGAATCTGTCCCTAGCAAATCAAATGGCAAAATCTCACCAAAGACAACATAGAATTTCAATGTTCTTTTTCATTGTTGTATTTCATTTAATGAATATATCGAAGTTATTGGCAGACATTTAGGTTATTTACACTTTGCAGATTGCTATGGGTTAAATTGTGTTCCCCAAACAGGACATGTTCAAGTCTTAATCCCCAGCCCTGTGAATAGGACTCTATTTGGAAATAGGGTATTAGAAGCTGCTGTTAGTTAAGATAGGGTCAAACTGGATTAGGGCTGGCACTAAATCTGTGTGATGTCCTTATAAGAAGGAAAGAATTGGGCACAGACAGAGAGAGAAGATGTCATGTGATGGAGTCAGAGATGGAGTCATGTTGCCACAAGCCAAGGAGCACCAAGGATTGCATATAATTGACAGAAGCTAGAAGAGGTATAAACAGATTCTTCACTGTGTGTTTTGAAGGAAGCACAGCCCTACTGACACTTTGATTTTTGATTTCTAACCTTCAAAACTGTGAGACAATGAATTTGTGATTTAGACCACCTAGTTTGTTGAACTTTTGTTGCTGCCCTGGAACAATAAAACAGGGAATTTACAAATAATGATGCTGTAAATATTCTCATATATGCCTTCTGGTGAACATATGTATGGATATATGTTGGGTGTGGAATTGCCGAGTCATAGTGTATGTGTATGTTCAGCTTTAGAGGATACTGCCAAATAACTTTCCAGAATGGTTTTCACATGTTTATTTACCATTTGCTTTATTTTTCTGGAATTTGTCTTTCTGTTTCTTCTGCCAATTTTTATATTGAAGAATTTCCCCTTTTTAATTTGTGGGACCCCTATGCATAGTCTGGATACTAATTCTTTGTCATATATGATGCAAATGACAGATCACAGTCAATCTATGAAAGTCAAAGACACAGAGATCTTGAAAGCAACAAGAGATAAATGACTAATCACTTAGAAAGGAGTCTCAATAAAATTCATTGGTGGAGGCCACAAAGCAGTAGTTTCACGTATTCAAAGCACACAAGGAAAAAAGTGTCAACCATGATTTACAAAAGACAATCCAAGATAAACAAAGACTAAGAGAATTTGTTTAAAACAAATATACTCTCTTGGTTTGCAGGATGCTATTACAAATACTACACATTCTTGGGCCTAATCAAATGAAATTCATTGTCTCATAGTTTTAAAGACTATAAGTTCAAAATCAAGATGTCAGCAAGGCTGTGCTTTCTCCAGGAGTTGTAGCATTCTGGTGATGGCACTCTCTCATTACATGGTAATGTCCTAGCTCTCCTTCTGTGACTTTCTCCTACTGACTGTGGCCAAATGTCTTCTGTTTATAAGGGACCCAGTACTATGGATTCAGGTCCACCCTGATTCATTCATGGCACACCTAAATGGAATCTTAGAAGCTCCTATTCACAAATGGGTATATACTTTAGCTGATAATACAACTTCAAAGGGTCCTATTTACACATAGGTTCACACAGGAACATGGATTCAGAATGTGAACATGTCTTTTTGGGTATGTATAATTCAACCACCCAAAACATGACTTAGAAAAAAATCTTAATGCCAATACTTCAGATGGAAAAGGAATTGCTCCATACAGGGACTCAAGTTCACAGGGAGAAATGAAGAGCACCAGAAATTACAATTATTTGGGGTAATATAAAAGGCTATATAGATACACTTTTTCACATTTCTTCCCTTAACTTCTTTAATAGACATAAGATTGCATAAAACAATAATTATAATTTTATATTATACATTTATATCACACATAGATATAATATATTGATATTGGCATACAGAAATGGGTGAAGACATGGAGGTACATTGAAGCAAGTTTTCAATATTTTTCTGAGATTGTTATTATTGATCTGAAATAGACTGTGATAAATAGATATGTATATATTCTTATCTTTCAATTAAAGTCGTTAAGAAATAACTAAAGAAGTTAAAATTAATTTAAATGGTCCTGTAAAAATATCTCAAACAGCAAACACAATAAAAAGGAACAGAAGAACCAAAAAGAAGACATAGACGAGGACAATTCCCAGTGGGGAAAATATACATCCAAACATGACATTATCTACATTAAATATGAAAAGTCTAAAGACACCAAAGTTAGAGATTGTCATGCTGGGTGAAATTGCAAGATCCAATTATGGAATGTCTGTAAGAGATACACCTTATATTCAAAGACACAAATCAGTTGAAAGTACAGAAATAGAAAAAAAATAGCAGTCAAATAGTGTCCATTAGAGATCTAGAGTAGTTTTATTATTATCATAGAAAATAGACTTTACAACAAGAATTTTTTCTTCAGATACAGTGAGATATTACATAATACTGAAAGGGTCAATACCTCAGAAAGATATGACCATTGTAATTATATGCACACTTAACAACTAAGCCTTGATATACATAAAGGAAAAAGACTGGCAGCTATCTCAGAGATAACCAAGAAGGAGTGGTCAAGGGTACTATCAGTTCCTCCCACTGCATGCTGCCAACAAACAGCATTTATTTTGATTGTTTCACATATCTATTTATTAGTTTGGTTCATAAGGAGCAAGATCTTCCTCTGAATGTCCAGCCTATAGCTGTTTTTAGCATGTAGAGTTGATATACAATGAATGTTACTGCATGAATAAATTAACAAGCAGTGAATGAATGAATGGCATCTCTGCCAGGGATGGGTAAGCAAGGAATCATAATATATTATAGAAGCTATAATAAGTTGTTCCAAATGCCTTCTGTAGTATTTTCCAAACTGAATTTCTAGACTTGTTAATAGGTATTCATTGAAAAACAGGAGTTTGGCACTCAAACTTTACCATCTCTATTCCTTTCCTGGATATTCTCAATCTGCATTGTGGTGTTTAAATCCCTTTTCTCACTTTTGCAAACTTATTTGACCAGAAGTTTATTAATATCTTGAGAATTGCTCTTTAGAACCATGTTCACAATACACTCACCTTTAGTGTAAGATAGCTCTGAGGTGGTGGAGGATGAGTCTGGAGAGGTGGATCATGGCTAAGCCATGAGATTTCTAGTATAAAATGGTGTGGAATTTGAACTTTATTGTGCAGATTACATAAACCATGGAAAGATTTTAGATACTGGAATCACTGTCTAAAATGCATTTCATAAATATCCTAGCAACAGCATAGAGGATAAATTGGAGGGATACCAGGCAAGAGGCAGAGGAGCTAGAGGGAATTTTTTGACAATGATCCTAAGACTATGAAAACAGGAATGGGGGAAGGGGTGAAGTTAAGAAAACCTTTAAGAATTAGGATTGACATATTTTCATGGTTAATTACATCAAAGAGTAAGAGAGCAGGAGTAGTCCAGGAAACCTTCCATCTTCTGGCTTAGAAAATTGGTGATGACATTCATCCAGAAAGAGAAGACCTTTAGTTTGAGTTCCCATGAGAGTCCAATTGGAAATTCAGATGTGGGGCTCAGCAGAGCGTTCTGGCCTACATGTGAAGGATGGGCTCACTGGCATTGAAAGGATATTAAAAAATATATAGCATACAAATGCTAATCAAAGAATAATGGAGTAGCTCTTTTTTCTTCACACACAAAAATTCTATTTGACATTTTCAATGTGGTGAGAGTAAGAAAATACATAAATGAATATAAGAAAAATATTTCCTTCTGTATTCATAGGTGACATGATTATTTTCACAGAAACATATTAAAACATATAGACAAATTATAAGAATTAGTAAAATATTTAACTAAAGCCGCTGAATACAATATTTATAAGCAAACAAAAACTTTACTCATATTCCATTTTTGTGATGAAGGAAATAGAGACCAAGAGGAATGTTTCAAAACTTGCAAAATTTTCAAACATAAAATATCCTAGGTCAAACACGTGGTTAAATAACTCCTCTTGAAACTACTGAGTATTATTAATAAATGGACATACCATATTTATATATTGGAAAAATATTTCAAAATATCACTGTTAGCTCTATTAATAGCACACTAAGTATACTTCAGAAGAGGAAATATTTTTGGGGATAGAGAATGATGGTATGTAATGATAAAGTGGTCAGTTTTTCAGGAAGATATAATCCTAAATGTGAATGCACCTAACAACAGTAATTCAAAGTAAAAGTGAAATGAGAAATAGACACCTCTACAATTATACTTGAAGTCTTTAGCACTTATCTCTCAATAACTGATAAAACAAATAAGTATAAAATCAATATGGATATAAATGGCCCCAAAATAGTTCAATCAACTTGACCTAATTTACACATATAGAATAGTTAACTGTACCAGAGCACAATATACTTTCTTCTCAAGTGCACATGGAATGTACAATAAGTTAGATCATATTCTGGTCAATAAAGCTATCTGAACACCACCAGACTAGAAATTCTCTTGGTTTTTATGGGTTCTAGATCTCAGGGGTCTTCCTTTAACAAAGAAATGCAAATAAAATATGATACCTTGCAATGGGTATCATTTAGGCTGGGGTGATGGAGAGGCATATTGTCAGGGATTTAGAATTGTAGCTCATTCCATAGAATAGTTTTATAACAGAAGTCAACACTGTGTATTAACTTCTTTGAGCCCCCATCCACACCTCTCTTTTGCAATGCATTAGTATTCTGAGTTGGCAATGGATCCTGTATGAATCAAATAATATTAAAAACTGGTCAAGTCATAATGATGCAAGACATGTTGCCATAGGTACAAACTATGGAAGTTGTAGAATCTCTCAATTTGGTTTTATCTCATGTTTCCTCATAATTAGATCCATTTGTTATTTAGGTCAATAATACCATTAATATGTTTCTCTGGCCTGCAATGTCTTTCATACAAGGAAGTAGGTGAGGTCAATTGTCCCATTGCTGGGTTATTAAATTTTACAACTTGGTTGGGGTGTTAACTGTCAGGTTTTCCTCTCCAAAGTTATTATTTTTCCTTTGTCATTAATATGTGATTGCAGGGAGATAATTTGAGACTATATATTCTGTTACTCAGGAAAATTTTATTCACTGGTTTTAATTAATTAATTAATTTTTTAAAGGAGGTACCAGGGATTGAACCCAGGACCACCTAGATGAGAAGCAGGTGCTCAACCAACTTAGCTACATTGGCTTCCTATTCACTAGTTTTAGCATCCATTGATGATGCTTGCCTGAATCAATTAATATAATGATGGATCCTAATGGTAATTTTCTTATTCCATAATTTCTTCTGTATTTTACAGTTGATACTCTTCAAAGCAAGAGTTTTAATTTATCCCCTATTTATTTATTTACCCATAAATTCATTTATATCTGTATGGGTTCATTTCTGTCTTTTTCATTGATTTAGCATCTCTTGGCCATAACCATCACAATTCTCAAATTGCCCACATTTGGTCAATAGGTTTCCTGGAATGCCCCTAGCACTCTTTTCAGATGTCATATATTCTGGGACAGTATGATGTTCCAGACCATTGTGTACTTTTCCTATCCAGGCCTGGAGTAAGAAATGTTTTCAATAAAATCTGGATCTTTTGTAATGGATAATGTTCAGGTCTCACACCACTCCTAAATCCATTCTTTTATACTCTAAAAAATAAAGAGATATAAAATGCTAGTAGGAGATTTTGAAGCTACTACATAGATTACAAGGGACATATTTAATGCTCAGACACATCACTGTGAGTACTTCAAATTGATAACACAATGACCTTGTAATATAGGTCAAACATTCTAGGTATATAGTTTACATCTACTTACCATGCTTTTCTCCAGATAAAGAAATTGGTCTCATATGATTCAGGGAATTTTAAGAGATATTAATCCATCAGGGCAATACTATGAGGACTGAAATCCAAACATAAATTCTTTATGAAGGAACAATCCAGTCAATATTTGAATGCTATTAACTATGTTACATGAGAACCCTGAAAATTTTGAAGATAAAGCACTAGTTGTGCATTTCCTGGATATTCCAGAACTAGGAGGGCATAAGAATGAAAAACGCAGCTTATATTGGCCTGTAATAAATCCTGCTATGCCACTATCCAAGCAATATTTGTTCTCAGACAAAACTTATTAATGCCTTTCTATCATCATATCCAAGTTTAGTGCTTACACATTCATCAGATAGAAGATTTTTTCTTAGGTCCTTCTGGTTTCAAATAGAATCACCTTCACAGATATTAATCTAAAATACTGGTAGGTGTGCACATTCCTAGACAAAACCTCAAATAGCTGATAGTCTTAATATCAAATTTAATGGAAATATTGTTGTCTAACCTGGTGGAAGTATCATTTCTGAAGAAACAAGCAGAACTGAAAGATTGAGGATGGGAAACAAATGTTCTGTGAGTGGGCTTTTAGGAGCAATAGTGAGAGGAGCTATTCCACTTTTATATGTTCATTCCAAAATCCCAGGAATGATAATATTGTCTCCCAAGGGAGTCACAAAGGAGTCTTCTGATGCCATTCCATAATTCTTTTATGCCAGCTTTTTCCAGGTGGTCAGGTACATGATAAGACCATTGATTCCCTGGTCATGAGCCCTTATCTGCATTTATTTTGCTGTATAAGAAATTCCTTTATCAGATTCAATATTGTGCACAATGCCATAATGATGAATAACACATTCCTTTAACCCATGAATGGTGATGTAGCTGAAGTTTTATGATTTAGAAGATACTGTGTGTCTGGAATACTTGTTTACTCAAATGAGGACAGATTTCTACTTTCTCAACGATGGAAAGGTCCCAATATAATTCACCTGCTACTAGGTGGCAGACCAGTCCTCAAAGGAAATTGTGCCACATCAGGGGCTCATAATTACCGGGCTATTTCAGTTCTGGTTGCCACATCAAGCTTTGTTAGAAAGCCCTTGTTTTTAATGAAGATATGTCTAAGTATGCCCATTTTGTAAGGAAAAAATTGAGCAAGACTTGTGTAGCTAGAAAAAGAGCCTAACCTACATAGAACTTGCCATTTGTCTGCCTGATGACTAAAGCTTCCCCTGCAGTGGATGCCCTCTGGAATGCATTAAACTGGGACAGCCATATTTTCACAAAGTGTGCCAATTTAAGTCAGGCACAGAACTCTTTGCCAGGTCTCTTTGTAATCAGTCTTCCAATTCTATCTATTCTAGGTCCTGACCAGATAACCAAGCCATTAGTAATTGTTCATGAAACACTATACATCCATGTTTCTAGCAAAAGTGGACATCTAAATGTTCTCCTTGAATTTATGACCAATGGAAGTCCTCATCACTGTTCTTCAGGGTTAGTCTTGATTACAACAAGTAAAGCTCAAAACTTAAACTTCTAGTTGATGCCAACACATGTGAAACCACCTGCATACAGTGAATTACAGCATGACAACACAAGGAGCTCCACTGACATATACCTCAGTGAAACTGATGAAAACTCTTATAAACAAATAAACATTTAACCCTTCTGAAAATGGTCCTGGGGTTGAAGAGAAAATGAATAAACATTTGTTTAAGAACATATATTAAGATTCAGTAAGAAAGGGGAGAATTTGTGGAATGAGAACAATGATAGTTCCCTCCCTCTCTTTCCTCAGCCAAGAACAGAGTTCAGTCTCCCATCAGCTTCAGGTCAGAGTGCTTTCTTACTGGAGGAGCAATAGTTCAGCTTTGCCCATCTGTCTCCAGCTACCTTCTGCTGAATCTAAGTCTTTGGAAAATTTGGTTGATAAGTGGGGCCTATGTTTTGCCACACAACCCCACACATGGAACAGAGGTGTCAGCTTGGTCATGGTGGGAAAAGAAGGCTCCTCCTGATCATCTTGCTCTCTGCTTTGAGGTGGTTTTTCTGTGCCAGGAGGGATAAGCTAAACAACTTCAGGCCACTGCCGACCTCCTATCACTGAGCGCTCAGCTCCTAGAATAGGGGCTTCTCCCCATTCCCACCTCCAAACCCCTGGTTAAGAACATGATACTGAGGATGAGAAAAATGCCTTTAATTAGAGAGCTCCTAATAGCTTCCCCAAGGAAATGACTTCAATTAAAATAATGTTGAGAGAAAGTGTAGCTTAAGTGTGCTTCAAAAGCAGTGGAGTTTGTGGTATAAGGCAATGTAAATGAGGCTCAATAAACAGGCTAAACTATAGACCAGCTAAAGGGAGAGGGTGGTAAACAAAATATCCATCATAATCATGTCAATAGATACAGAAAAAAATTTTAAAAATTCTAATACTCTTTCATAATTACACATAATCCAGTAGTAATAGAAGAGAATTTCCCAAACCTGTGAAGGGGCATCTATAAACAGCCCAGAACTAATATCATACTTAATGTGAATAGATGAGATTCTCCCACCCTAATATCAGGAACAGGATACCAAGATGTGCTTTCTCACCACTTTTATTCAACATTGCACTGGTGAATCTGGCAACGGACAGTAGGAAAAGAAGGAAGTAAAATTAAACTCTGTGATTATGCTGAAAGACATTTTGCACACTTTGAATGAACTGTTTTGTGTGTAAACACAAAATTAAAATAAACAGAATGATGGAGAAAAAAAATTCACCAGATTGGAAAAGTTGAAATTTAGCTTTCTTCATTTGTAGTTAACATGATCTTATATGTAAAAATTCCAAGGAATCCATTACTAAGTATTACAACAAGTAAGGTAGTTCAACAAAGCTAATAACAAGGGATATAAAAAAGTCATTTGTATTTTATATCCTCACATTGAGCTATCTGGAATTAAATTTAAGAATATAATTACATTTATTACCTTAATAAAAGAATAAAATATTTGGCAATAAATTTGACAAAATTAGCACAAAACTTACAATGGGCAAAATACAAAACATTGTTGAAAGGAACTAAAGAAGATACAAATAATTGATTAAAGCTCTCATGTACATGAGGTGGAAGACTTAATATTGTTAAGATGGCAATACTCTCCAAATAAATATGCCATTTTAATGTTATTCTTCTAATAATTCCTGCTAATTAATTTGTGGAACATTACAAGCTGATTTTAAAATCCATACAGCATAAACATGATTCAGAATAGCCAAAACAATCTTAAAAAGAATTTTTAAGATTCTTAAAATCTTAAGATGGTGGGAGGATTCACACTAACCCAGTTTCAAACTTACTACAAAACAAGTATAGTCAAGTCAAAGTGGTAACAGCTCAAAGACAGACATATAGACCAATGAAATAGAATTGAAATTCTAGAACTAAAACCATGTTTCTGAGGACAACTTATTTTTGACAAGGGAGCCAAGACCATTCAATAGGGAAAGAACAGTATTTTGAACATATGGTGTTGGAGAAGATGCTGAGAGTCAGAGCATAAAGGGTTAAGCATTCAAAAAGCATGCTTGCTGGAAGAAAGTAAATGTCTCCAAGGATACTGCATACTGAAGATATCAGGGGGAGGAGACATAGCAGAATGAACTCCCCACACAGATGCTATTTTCTGAATTCCCAGGAAAGTTTGTCTGGGAACTCACAAACAGGTAGCGCTCTCACGCAAGGTTAGAAACTAGTGAAGAACTCCCTACTTTTGTTATCAGCTTTGTAGTATAAAAAGCAGCTTCAATCTAAATAAACTTGCTGCATTCCTCATGGAGTGAGGTCCCCTGATCCCAATCTTTCTTTGGATCATTCCTGGCACTGCCTACCTCCATGTTGAATTACAACAAATGGCGCCCAATGTGGGGCACGACTAGTCTTTTCTTATCGTCTTTTTCTCTGGATTAGTTCTGTAGAACTAAGGACTTGTTGCTGGGTCGGACAGTCCTTGAATCTTATGTGGTAAGTCAAATAATCTTGATAGGGTAATGGGAAATCAGTCAACTCAATTTGAAGAATATTCCAAGGTTTTAAAGACCCTGTTAAAGAATACAGGGGTAACTGTGATGACCCACGAGTTACTAGGACTCTTTTCTCTTGTACAAAAACATTGTTATTTGGTTTCAGCCACAAGGGAGGAATGTGTTAAATTTGAAACAGTGGAAACTAATAATGAAATCATTGTGGCAAGCTTATCAAAAAGGGGAAACAGTTCCTCTTCAAGTATGGTCTTTGTGTAGTCTTATTTCTGTTGCTATTGAACCATTACAGTCAAATGAAAATGAAGATATTAAAATGGATACTGCTATTGTTAAAACTGCAGCAGAACAAGCTAATGATGATTTTAATGAAAATATATATGAAAAAAATTAATGAACAAGCAAAGACAGATAAACTCATGTTTAATAAAAAGAAAAGAAAGAAAAAGAGAGTTTATGGAACTTTTCCAGTTGTCGTTAAGCCGTCCGCTCCAAAAGATGATGTGTTGTCTTTTGAACCAGTGTCTGCACCTCCTAAGGTATCTACTGATCCATTGTTTACAATATTTGATGACCCTCTAAAAGTTTCTGTTTTTGTGCCAGCACCATCTTCTACAATTATGAAAAGTATAAAACAGGGAAGTAGAGAAGGAAATTCAGAAGCTATGCAATTTTTTACTTTTCCAGTAACAGTAACTCAAATTCCAGTAGAGGCTAACAATCCCCAAGAGGCTGTACAATATGAGCATGCTCCTATTCCTTTTAAAACTATCAAAAAAGTAAAACAAGCATGCACTCAATATGGTGTAAATTCTCTGTATACTCAAGAATTGGTGCAAGAAATGGCACAAGCAAATAGATTAATTCCCTGGGACTGGCATTTGTTAGCTCAAGCTGTTCTTAATTCAGCAGAATTTTTACAATTTAAAATTTGGTGGGCTGATGAAGCTAATATTGTAGCATGACAAAATCAACCGCAAAATCCACCAGTGCCTATTACCACTGAACAAATATTAGGAATAGGTCAATGGGCTGGGGTTCCTCGCCAAGCTCAATATGATGATATTGCCATTGTACAAGTTCAATTGTGCTGCCTAGCCACCTGGTGATGAATCTCCACCCCTGGACAGGCTGTATAATCATTTTCAAACATTGTTCAAGGAAATACTGAACCCTATCCTGAATTTGTAGCGAGGCTGACAAATGTGGTCAACAAGACATTAACTCATTCTGATCTTAAAGAAATGCTTATTCAGATATTGGCTTTTGATAATGCTAACAGTGAATGTATAAAGGCTTTACATCCAATAAAGGCAAATAGAGGTACCATACAGGATTATATAAAGGCATGCAGAGACCTTGGGTCTAATACATATAACATGACCTATTTTGCAGCTGCTATAATGGGACGTAGTCCTGTAATTAATAATTTAAGTTGCTTTAAATGTGGAAAACCAGGTCATATGAAAAAAGATTGCTGAGCCAGAACTGGTGTGAGAGCCCCATTTAGCAGCAATAATAAATCAATACCAACTTGTGTGTGTCCAAAATGTCAGAAAGGGTTACACTGGGCCAATGAATGTCATTCTAAATATCATAAAAATGGCAGTCTCATTAATAAATTGGGAAACTTCCAAATGGGCCTTGCTCCAGGCTCTCAGACAAACAATATGAACACTTCTTAACCTAGCTCAAATCTACCTAGTCAGCAACGGAGCAGCTCACGCCAGCCTGTAACAGAACTTAAAGCAGTTACCAAAAGCAGTACAGCTGTCGATTTTCCCTCAGCTGAAACTAAGTTTATTACTCCTTCACTAAGTATACCAAAAATAAGAAAAGGAATTAAGGGCCTATCCCAAAAACCTGAAATTTGAGCCTAAGTGTACTCCTAAAGAGTAGTAATCCAAAAATACATGTTAAATATCTGTATAAACTGCTAAATTAGAGCTTAACTGTATTTATGCTGTTTAAGTTGTCCTGGCTGTTTGCTGATTATTAACAAAAGTGTTTTAAAGCACAGGCTTATATATTACAGGTAACATAGATTCCAGGAAAAATCTTAAAAACAGTAAAATCAAAGATGTGAAATGATGGAGGGCTTAAAGACAGCCATACCAAAGGAGTGAAAATTATGAGTAAAATTATTAAGCTTTATGTTTCTGTTAGTGTGTCATAATTCTTTTTGTATTTGTCTGTTTGTTCAGTGTCAGTGTATATTTTGATACCTCCAGATGGTAATATTAAATTAACAAATGAAAATTATTATAAGAGCTCTATTCAAATGGCCAAAAATTAAATATGCACTTATATTAATAAATAAATATGGATATTAGTTTAAAATAATAAAGATAATTATCCTCAAATTAAATCTTTGTTCTAACAAGTTTGTTTAATGTTGATTGTAATTATATGTTGTCAGAAGTTTGCTTGGAAATAGTTTCCAAAATCATTGTAGTAACTTACGTATGGAAGGTATATAGAATGTGCTTTTATTATTAAAGAAAAGAAAGTAATTTTATCCTAAGATAAAATAACTAGTTATTAAAACAAAGTAAAATGTGGGACAAAACATGAATAAATATAAAAGTGCAAAAGGCTTGTGAAAAAGGAATCTTTGTGGTCAAATCTAGGTAAAATTTAAGCAGTCTATCTATAAAAATGTAAAAGCTTTAATGTCACACAATACAATAATATAAAGTTAAAGTTATATTCTTTCTCAAAGTTTCTCAAGTCAGTAGTCTGTTTTAGTAAAAGTTTACAAAGTTTTTCTCCTAAATAATCAGTATGCAATAAAGAAACTCTGTTTTATCAAAAAAGCTTCTTGTACTTTTACCTGATCGTTTCCGTGGAGAAACAGGTCTTATCACTTTTAAAAAGAACTCAATGTTCAAACCTGCTATCTCAAAGTCAAATTCTGAAAAATAGCTTTTATTTCAAACTGTCACAAATAACTTGGTCTTTTACTAATTAATATCCA
>JAQZBX010014128.1:0-39078 GCA_029593785.1 Cabassous unicinctus
CTTTGTGAGGGTATCTGCCTCAACATTCCCAAGATGGGTATTAAAAGAGTGTGCAGGGATGTGAGACCCAGTTACCTGTCATTGCTGTTTCAGATGTCTTTCCAAAGATCTCACATCCACAGAGGGCAGCCCATGACAGTCTTGTTCCTGTCTTGTTTCTAGTATTTGCAATTCACCCCTGGATATGGATGGTAGTTTTCAGAGTGACCGGACACTATTGGGTTAAGCCCTCTACTTGAAATGGGGCATGGTATGTTGTTTATGGTTGCTTTTTCAAGGAGCTACATCAACTTGGCCTCCTTCCACAATTGGAACCAAAACCCAAGGGGTATTTGCTTAGACTGTTGCCTTTGCCAGAAACCCCACCCAATGTTAATATTGGTGCTGGCTACATCCCATTCACAGGGTAAGTTAGAGTCTACCCCCTTTACTGATTGAGTGTGTGCTAATACTCTACTTTTTTAAAAGCAGCTTGCTGGGGGACCTCCATTCCCATGTACAACCTTTTCTGATTAACCCATATGTATTTGAGCTAAATGAGGGATGAAGTGTTTCCAGGAGTCCCCAAAAACTATAAAAAAGCTATTAATCATTTTGGAGTTTCAGGACATGATAAGATTAAAGTACTAAAAGGTATTTTGATAAAACAGAATCTCTGCTTTGTATATTAACATAAGCAAATATTTAAATTTTTGGCCATTTGAATAGAGCTCTTTTAAGAATTTTTATGTGTCAATTTAATATTACCATCTGGAGGTATGAAAATATACACTGAATAAACACAAGAGTTAAGATACAACAACAGAAACATAAATTTTACTAATTTGACTGATAATTCTTATTCCTTTGGTGTGGTTTCCAAATTTTCCATCATTTCACATCTTTTATTTTTTATTGCTTTTAAGATCTTTGACTGGGGCTGAAGTGGACTCACACAGCATTAACTCACAACTTTTTATTCATTTATCCACAACTTAAAAACGATTTGAACATATGGAAATTTTTGCCAATTTTTTTTTTTGCTGTTTACAAAACAAATTTAATTATAATATAGTATTAAAATTCAAAGATCCATTTTCTAGTCAAATTCCTCTGTCATTTAGTCTATACCTAGGTTAAGCTTCATTACCAAAAAATAATTTATGCATCTGTAAAACAGATCCCCCAAATTTAGACCAATTTTTCATAATGCATCCTAGTGGTGAGCACTTGGGTACAGATGCTTCATTCCCCATGGCAGTAGAAAGAAAGAGAGAACAGCCAAAACAAGGACTCTAAAGAATTGGGCTTCCTCTTTAAGGGAGCAAAGGAGTGGGACTCAGATCCATGAAGCCTCTCCCACTACAATCAACCATCACAACCTTAGCCAAGGTAAACCAAATGCTAACCCGCAGTTAACAAAAGTCAAACAGTGGATTTCTCCTTTAAAGGAATGAGGAAGTGGGACTCAGATCCATGAAGCCTCTCCCACTACAACCAAACCTTCACTACTTTAGTGAAGGTAAACCAAACGCTAACTTGCAGATTGCAAACCCTGAATGGAAACAGTGAAACTGTAACCAAATGCTAACTTGCAGTTAGCTAAAACTGAAGAGAAATGTCAAAAATGAAACCAAATTCTAATTCATGGTCAGCCAGAAGAAAAAAAAACCAAACAGAAGTAATAAAGGAATGAACTCATCCACCAAGGGAAGGAGATGAACTGGTTATCTGTCCTAACGTCATGAACCAATTCTGTTGGTGGCTGGAAAGGGATTCTGCCCTGGGTAACACTGAGTCCTTGGTAAAATCCCTAGTAGCCACTGGAGTCAGGGATGCCCCAATGTGGAAAACTCCTTCCACATTCCACCTTGGAAGCATTCTCTTGTTACATTTTTATTTTTTTATTTTGGTCCTGGTGGAGTTGCTAATTTGTTAGTGCCCAAAGAAGGGCCTTTGGGGATAACCAGAGATGTAGAGAAAAAGAACTTTAACATGAGAGTTAGGCAGAACTTACATTTATGTCTCCAGACAGGAGCCAAGTTTGGTCTAAAGAAACTCAGACCTTACTAGCCATTCTGTGGTTTCACTCTTGCTTAAATACCTAAGTATTTATTCTACTACTTAGAATTTGATTTGATTATGCATTAACATTTATGCATATGGATGAACATACATAGCTAATTATATAACTATGTATGTGTTAATATTAATATGTTCAGGAAATCACACTTGCACATACATTGGATGATCAAAAAAGGAGTGGATAACTCCACCCCAGGGTTGTGATTTTACTATGTTAATTAAGCAAGTTGAAGTGAGGATATTAAGGGGCTTCTCCTGTGATGGTGTGGCCAACAAGTTGAAGCTGGTTTTCATTCTTTATTAATTCAACAAGATATTCTTGGCCACAAGAAATGGAATTTGGTGCCAAGAGAGTATTGCATCTCATTACCTTCTAATTTACATATAATTCTTTCCTTTGTATCCTAGCAACAGGGAGAGAAACAAGTTACTTTCAGGCATTTGGTCATCCTACAGCCAACAATACGTAGCAGCTGCTTGGGGATTTTCCTGGGGAAATGAAGCTGGAGGGTCCAGCATAAAGTTTCTTCCTGGAAAGACATTGGGACCTTTGTGTCCAGGTGATTCTAAAGTCAAGTCTTTCCCAAAGCTAAGTGTTTAACTTTTTTTCTTCTGTTCTAATCTGTGCATGCTTTAAATTTGTTAGTCTGCTCATGCCTATGAATTTGTAAATTAGTTTTGGGGCTTGACTGTTACAAATTGTATAAAGGTGAAAGGTAAACTTTAAAAAAATGATACTTTATTTTATATACTTTTTAAAATTTTAAAAGATACTTAGATTATGTAAATGCTATATAACAATTATTAGTGGATTCCCTAATGCCACACTCCCTATCCCTCCCACATTTTCACACATTAACAATATCCTTCATTAGAGTGTTACATTTGTTACAATTGAACACATTTGGGAGCATTGCCACTAAGCATGGATTATAGTTTACATTGTAGTTTACAGTCTCTCCCACATAATTTTGCAAGTTATGACAAGATATAAAATGGCCTGTATCTGTCATAAAAATGTCACTCAGGACAATTCCCAAGTCCCAAAAATGCCTCATGTTACACCTATTTTTCCCTCTCTCTCCCCTCAGTGTCTCTGGGAGCCACTGCCTCCATTCAATGATAAAATGTTCTTCCATTTGTAGAATCACAACAAGTCTTTAGTAGAATAACAATAAGTCTACTCTAATCCATTGTTCATTCCCAATCCTGAGGATTTGGGGGTGGTAGTGCCCATTCCATATCTGATTGAGAGGGGGCTTAGATCCCATGGACCAGATTGTTGGGACTATCTTGCTTACAGTTGCAGATTCTCTCTGTTCCTTGGGATGGCTGTTGTCCATTGTCATCTCCATGTTTACTTGTCCTAGGTGATCCCAATGAACCAAAGAGTAAGTGTTGCAACTCTGTTGAAATCCAGGACCCCATTGGCACATATACAGCCCAAATATGTATGTTTCTTGGACATACATCTGTCAACTATTGTACTAACTGTAGGTTCAAATAGAAGGGGCAGAAGAGCCATATATAGGGAAACCACAACTGAGTTCAACTTTATTACACTGGAGAACATAAATTCCAAATTAGGGCCCACTAGCAGGGTGCTAAAATCCTGAGCTGTCTGCCCTGTCTATAGTGTCTGCATGTCTCCAGAGTCCTCAGGAACCACACAATTTGAGGCAATAAGTATTTTGGCAGTCTATGAGATTCTGTGGAGATGTGCATAATCATAACCTCTGGAATGAATTCCAGACTCATTTTGAAGTCTTTTAGCCATATAAAATATTTGTCTTTACCCTTTCCCCCTATTTGGTCAAGGTCTTTTTCCAGTTGCATTGCTAGTTGGAGTTTGGTAGTAATCCCTCAGTGCCAGGGAGACTCATCCCTGGGAGTCATGTCCCATACTGGGGGGAAGGTAATGCATTTATATACTGAGTTTGGCTTAGAGACAGACCACATTTGAGCACAAGGAGGCTCTCAGGAGGTAACTCTCAGTCACCCTATAATACTAAGCTAAGTTTCCATTTCAAAAGTAAATATTTATAAGTGCAGTCATCAATATCAAGGACTTGTCAATGGTTCATCCTCCTTCACTAGTCACTGCCCCTGTATTCAGGGATTCTTGCTGTCCCATTAGAGAATGTGGCAGAGCTCCCCACGGTGAGAATTTGGTGTTGTTTGGGTTATTTTATTGAGTGAATCTCCACAATGTGACAATGCCCCATGAACAATTGAACACATTCATATGCCTTATAGATATGCCCCAGGTGAAACTCCTCACATGTTTCCCCATCACTGACACCCAACAACAATGATCCTCCCCTGCCACAGTTGTAACCCTTCTATGATACAAAACTTTTTCAAAAATGAAGCCAAAAAATAATCAAATACAATTTATAAGAAAATGAAATAATAATGATAGTTTAAAAATCACAAATAAAATATAAAAAGTTTTTTAAAATTTTTGAAATAATAAAAAAATTTAAACATATAAAATTAAAATTTTTTGACATTGTCTTTCATCTCTGTAAGATCTGTTGTCTTGTATGTACAGTGACATTTTCCTCTGTTTATTCCCACAGTGTCTTATTTTTTTCATTTTGTCTTCAAAGAAGCTTTAGGTTACATAAAAGTCACTTACAAAATAGAGGGGATTCCCACATACCCAGCATCCTTCCCCTTTCCCCCTTTCCCCTACTAATAACATTTTACATGTAGATGGTACATTTGTTACAATTAATGTACAAATATTGAAACATTGTGACTAACCATGGTCAATGATTTACATTTTGGTATACATTTTGGATAATACACTTTTATAAATTTTGATGAAATTTAACATGGCTTGTATCCATCATTACAAGATGATGTAGAACAATTCCATCATCCCCAAATTGCCCCATGTTCCATCTATTTTACTCCTACCTTCCCCTACCCTTGGGACCCAAAGCAACCACTAAGCTTCACTGCTTGAAGAACAAGATTCATAGTTACTTGCAACAACATTGAGGTCTTGATATACTGGCCTTTCCTCCCTTATAGGTACTGCTTATGCTCTTGAGAGACTCCCACCCCTCTATTTGAGAACATAACATGACTCCCCAGGATGGGAGTGCAACACCTTCCCACTCATTATGAGGGTCTCAACCCACTGATACAACACACTATGTCAAGAACACTCACACACTCCCTAGAAGCTTGCCCCAGGTGTACCCTTTCTCACCATGGCCCCCACATCAAACACCTTAAACCAGTAACCATCCACTGTCATATTTGCCAAAAGAACATTCCCAACATTGTAGTTTCAACCACATACCCACAAATCCCCAAAGTTCATCTCTTCCCTCTACCAACCCTTCCCCCAATTCCATGGAGAGTCCAACCCACACTCCCTACCCTACCCTCCTCACAGACCAGCACCACTGAACCTAATAGGATCACTGCACCACTGTCTTGCCCATCCACTGCACAACTACACCCTTCCAACTTATCATAGGTTTTACCCATATAAGAATTGGCTCACAACCTTCTCCCTTTCTGTCCCTGTAAACCTGTCTTCCAGACTCTAGCTCTACAAGTTGGCTCAATTTCCTTAATTTATATAAGTGAGGTCATGTAATATTTGTCCTTCTGTGCCTGGCTTGCTTCACTCAACATTAGGTCTATAATGTTCATCTATGTTATCCTGTGTGTTAATACTGAATTCCTTCTTACAGCTGAATAATATACCATTGTGTGTATTTACCACTTTTTTTTTTTATCCACGCATCTGTTGATGGACATTTGGGCTGTTTCCAACTTTTGGCAAATGTGAATAATGCTGCTGTGAACATTGGTGTACATATATCTGTTCATGTCCCTGCTTTCAATTCTTCTGGGCATATATCCAGCAGTGGGATTTCTGGATCATATGGCAGTTCTATGGTTAGTGTCTTGAGGAACCACCAAACTATCATCCACAATGGCTGCACCAGTCTACATTCCCATCAGGAGTGGAAAAGTTTTCCCTTTTCTCCACATCCTCTCCAACACTTGTAGTCCTCTGGTTTTTTAATAGCTGCCAGTCTAGTGGGTGTAAGACCATATCTCATTGTAGTTTTGATTTACATTTCCCTGATAGGTAGTGGTGTTGAACATCTTTTTATGTATTTTTCAGGCATTTGAATTTCTTCTTTGGAGAAGTGCCCATTCAAATCATGTGCCCATTTTTAAAATGGGTTGTTTGTCTTTTTATTTTCCAGAGGTAGGATTTCTTTATATATGCTGGATATTAGGCCCCTATCAGATATATGGTTACCAAATATTTTCTCCCATTGAAAAGGCTGCCTTTTCACTTTCTTGACAATCTCCTTTGAGATGCAAAAGTTTTTAATTTTGAGGAGGTCCCATTTATCTATTTTTTCTTTCATTGTTCATGCTTTGGGTGTAAAGTTCATGAAATCATTTCCTAATACAAGATCCTGTAGATGCTTCCCTACATTATCTTCCCATATCTTTTTGGTCTTGGTTCTTATATTTAGATCTTTGATCCATCTTGAGTTAATTTTTACATAAGGTGTAAGATGGTGTTCCTCTATCATTCTTTTGGATATCGATATCCAGTTTTCCACTCACCATTTGTTGAAGAAGTCATTCTCTCCCACTTGAATGGGCTTGGTGACCTTGTTGAATGTCAGTGACTATATATGCAATATCAGAACTCCCAATTCAGTTCCATTTTTCAGTATGTCTATCCTTGTGCCAATACTGTACAGTTTTGACCACTGTAGCTTTGTAGTATGTTTTAAAATCAGGTAGTGTGATTCTTCCAATTTCATTTTCCTTTTTCAACAGGTCTTTGGCTACTTGGGGCCTCTTGCCTTTCCAAATAAATTTCATCATTGCTTTTCCAATTCAATAAATTATGCTGTGGTAATTTTTACTTGGATTACATCAAATCTATAAATCATTTTGGGTAAGATAGACATGATAATGATGTTTGGTCTTCTTATCCATGAACAGGGAATATTCTTCCAAATATTTAGATCATCATTGATTTTCTTTAATGGTTTTGTGTAGCTTTCTGTGTACAAGTTGTTTACATCTTTAAATTTATTTCTAGTTATTTGATTCTTTTAGTTGCTATTGTAAATGGAATTTTTTCTTGATTTCCTTCTCAGATTGTTCATTATTAATGTACAGAGATGCTACTTATTTTTGCACATTGACCTTATAACCTGCCACTTTATTGAACTTCTTTATAAGCTCTAGAAGCTTTATTGTAGATTTCTCAGGGCTTTCTGTATACAGGATCATGTCATCTACAAATAGTGAAATTTTTACTTCTTCTTTTCCAATTTGAAGGCATTTTATTTCTTTTTCTTGCCTAAGTGCTAAAGAAAGTACTTGTAATACAATGTTAAATAAGAGTAGTGATCGTGGGCATCCTTGCCCTTTTCCAGATCTGAGAGGGAGAGCTTTTAGGATTCCAACATTAAATATTATGTTAGCTGTTGGATTTACATACATACCCTTTATCATGTGGAGGAAGTTTCCTTCTATTCCTATCTTTTGAAGTGTTTTTTCAGAAAAGGGTACTGTATTTTGTCAAATGCCTTCTCTTCATATTTAGAGGTGATCTTGTAGTTTTTTTCTATTGATCTTTTTTTGTGGTGTAGTACATCAATTGATTTTCTTATTTTGAGCCATCCTTGCATACCAGGGATGAAACCCACTTGGTCATGGTGTATAATTTGTTTGATGTATTGTTGAATATGATTAGCAAGTATTTTGTTGAGGATTTTAGCATCTAGTTTTATTAAAGAGATTGGTCTATAGTTTTCCTTTCCTGTGTTGTCTTTGGCTTTGGTAGTAGGGTGATGTTTGCATCATAGAATGAGTTAGGCAATGCTCCCTCCACTTATATTTTTTGTACATGTTTAAGCAGGATTGTTGTTAGTTCTTTCTGGGATGTTTGCAAGGATTCACCTGGAAGCCATCTTGTCCTGGGATCTTCTTAATTGGGCATTTTTTTCATGATTAATTCATTCTCATCTCTTGTGATTGGTCTGTTGAATTCACCAGTTTCTTCTTTTGTCAATGTTGGCTGCTTGTGTGTATCTAGGAATTTGTCTATTTCCTCTAAATTATCCATCTTGTTGGCATACAATTTTTCAAAGTATCATTTTATGATACACTTAATTTCTGTGGGGTCAGTGATGATATCTTCTTCCTCATTACTTATTTTATGTATTTTCATCTTCTCTCTTTTTTTCTTTGTTAGTCTAGCTGTGAGTTTGTCAATTTTATTAAATTCCTCAAAGAGCCAACTTTTGGTTTTGTTAATTTTTTCTAGTGCTTTCTTAATTTTTGATACTTGGTTCCTCCTATTCTATATCCTTGAAGATGTGTGTGTTCCCTTGAAAAAAAATATCAGGACCAGAGAAAAGGAAAGGAATAAGAAGAGAAAAAGAATATTGTAATAATAACATAAAAAGTTAGAAAAGGAATCATGCATGATCTAGGAAAGTAAGCAATATGAGTAAAAAAATCATAAAATATACAAAGGAATAAGAATAAAAAGAGGTGGAATGGAAAAATATAGCACAAGAAACAAAATAGAGAGAAAATTAGGATGAATTAAAAAGCCAGATAGATGAGTAGAAAAAATTAAAACAAGAAACAAAATAGTGAGAACAAAATAGAATGAATTAAAAGCCTGGACAGATGAGAAAAGAATAGAAGGGGAGAAAAAGTAGAGAAAGACAAAAAGAAAAAATGAAAACCAAACAAGAAGTGGTGGAATGAAAGAAAAGCAACAGAAGTCAGAAGACAGAAAAATGAAGGAAAGAAGAGAAATAAAATAGGTTGAAAAAATAAGTAAAAGAAAAAAAGGAAACAAAGAAAAAGAAAGGAATAAAGAAGAACAAAACAGCAGCAAAGAAGAAACCCAGAATAAACAACCTTCCCTCTTAGGCCCCTTGGGATCTTCTCAGGCTGCTGGTGCTCATCAATTAACCACCCTGCAGATTGTCCTCTCCAGGTGATGTATCCAGTTTTAGTGAATAAAATTAAAGAAAAAGAAAAAATATCCAAAAACCATAAAACAAAGCAACACAAACTCAGTCTATATATTCCCTATCATAAGGCATTAACTGTGTGCCTTATCGCTTCCTGGATTCCTTTTCTTAAGAGGTACTGGGACTCAAACCACCTACCTTCTACATGCAAGGCAGCGATTCCCCCAGTGTAGTACAGCAGCTGTATAGACTAAATAGGCTTTTGAAAGCTTACCTGGCTCTTGCTTCCCCCATTTCCCTTAGGCAAGTTGGACTTCTAACAGTTTTCAGGTGAAGAGCTAGTTAGGTGCCTGTCTCTGTCCACTCACTGACCAAGTTCCTCTCTCCCAGGGTGGATGGATGTGACAGCCTGCCTGAGCAGGCCCCCTTTCCTCTCTCCCCAGGGCCACATCAGTGCTGGCTTGTATCCTCCCCAAAATTCAGAGGGGTCTCAGATGGCCAAACCCATGGAAAGGAAACAACTCTCCACCCTTCACTAGACCCCTCTTCCTCCCAGATAATGCTCCCTCCCACTCAGCTGGCTGTTGAGAACCAAGGTTTCCACAGGTGCAATTTGCCTTGAGGGTGGGGCTTACCTGCCCACCGTTTCCAGCCACAGGAGTGAGCAACTCACATGGGCTCTTTGTCTCTTTGTACCACTCCCTACTGAATGATGCCCTAAAACAGCTTACATGGGTAGGTTTTTAACCCTTTTCTGCCATTTTTTGTGAAAGTGCTTACCTACATTGATGCCATTTTCCCATAACTCCATGAGTCTTTAAATGTCAGTACTGTCTTGAAATTGAATTTTATTTATGAAAGAAATCACAAATGGAATTAATTCAACTGCAGGGAAAGCAGGAAAACTTAGCAAAGTTGTAATTAATAAAATTGTTTTAGTTGCTTAAACAGAAGTGCTCAAATTGTTTTTAAGTGGAAACTTACTAGGAACTGTAACTAAGAGTAAAGATTGTTATATAGGTGCCTTTATATTACAAAACTGCAGAAGGATAGTAACTGAAAGTATTATAACTGGGTGGATGTAGCCTAGATTTCAGCTATTGTAATGGTAATCTTAAACTAAACTTATCTTGGATTAGAGTTATTTTGTAACTAGCTTCACCTAGCTCTTAGACTTCACCTATTGTGATAGTAATTATAAACTGGGTTTGCCCTTGCTTATGGTCACTTCAGATCTAGCCTCACCCCTTGCCTTTGCTTATGGTTATTTCATGACAGCTTCTGCCCCCTATGGCTCAAGGGAAAGCAAACTTGAAACACCCTGTCATCTGTCCTTCCACTGTTATTAGTGACCCTGTTTTCTCTCATGGCTCTAAGTGTGGGCTAAAAGATCCCTGGTGGAGTTCTCAACCCTTGGGGTTGAGCATCCATACTTCTAGTCCAGCAGCCACCAGAGTCCTGTTATCTCTGAGAGCTTGGTAGGCAGTCCTCCCACCTCTAGGGTTAGAATTTCTAAAAGTAATTTATGAGAGAAACCAATCTCCATGAGGCTTTGGTGACCTCAGTGAGTGTATACTGGAATTAGTATTTTTCATCTAAAGTCTGCCAAAGACAAAATGGAGAATAAGGAAAGGTCTGAAGTAAAGGAAAATGTTGCAAATTGTACCTTAAAGCTTTGGGAATTTTTTGGTTATAAGTCAATAATTAAAGAAAAAATTCTTGTTCTTTAACAAAACTGCATGATCACAGTGCAAATTAGATTAATTAGGAATATCCTTCAAAGAAATCTTTTAAATGTTATTTTACAGCTCACCTTATTTCGTAAAAGAATGAAACTTTTAAGTCACTTTAGTAAGTTGTGTTTTTGTGTCTAACTGTTTGTGTTTGCCTATTTGCTCAGTGTATATCTTCAAGCATTGGGATGGTAATATCAAATTAATAAATAAAAGTTCTTTAAGAGTTCTTATTCAAATGTTAAAAATTAAATATACAGTTATATAAGTGAATGAATATTCCTGAAGCCCAAATTAGGCTAAGCATGATGGAGAGGTCATATATAATCCTGGATATAGAAATTATTGGAAAAGGGAAAAAGATTTTCCTAAGCTTCTTGACCTACCCAGCCCCAGGGCCTTCTCTTTGCAAGAGCTCTGAGAGAGGGGCTAGATGTGACAGATTAAAATCCCATCTTCTAAGCTGGGGAATTAAGAATCATAGTTTTTTTCTGTAATTCCCCAATTTAAACATTTTACCAGCCTTAAAACAAGGGTGGTTAATAATTCTGTTACCAAATTTCAGTAAGGAAAGGTAAAGTCCTTGAAAGCTAGGTTAACAAATTTTCTAAATTATGATTAAAACAAACTAAACAATTGTAATATATTCCAGAACCTAGCAGTCAGTACACTTTAAGATTATTCAGTTTTAGAATTGTATTAAAGAAAAGAGGTTTTAGCCTCCTGTAAAGGAAGTAAAAGGACCATTCCTTGCCTAAGCTATAATGGTTGAAATTTTATTTAGCTTGGGTGTTATCTCCTTAGGTTTATAGTATACCAAGTAAATAAACTAACATTATATGTATTAAGTCTTTAAGATGGTGAAAATTGTAAATTCATGTTTAATGAAATTAAGGTAAAGAAGGAAATGTAGATCTGCCCTCTCTTAAATGGCTAGAGTAAATTTCACTGGTTACTAACTGTAATTTAATAAGCTTATTTTAATATAAGGTAACTAGTCTATGTGGTTGTGGTTAATTATAAGGAGTTTGTAAAATTATTTTCTAAAGCAATGCATTTAAATAGCTAATACCACAAAGCCATTTATTAGAAGCTTAATTAATATTAATAATGAAAAGTACCTTCATAACAGGGAAACCTGTCAGAGGCCACATCAATCTGCATGTTAAAGTGGTGGTAAGGAAAGAATTTTTTTTTTTTTTTTTTTTTTTTTTTACTGGGAGGTCCCGGGGATCGAACCCTGGTTCGATCCCTCCATATGGCAGATGGATGCCGAACCTCTTGAGCCATATCCGCTTCCCCAGGAAAGAATATCTTAATTCCATTGGTAATCTTCAGTTTTCATAAACTAGATCATAAGCAGAGGGATGTTGAATATGTCAAAAGTCCTGGTAAACTTCATTTTCTAAGTAGTTAATGAATGCTTAACCCAGATCTCCCTCCTGCCCTTATTCCAGAACCTGTCCCACTCATACCCTGGGAAGGACTAGCAAATCTGCATGCCATCCTTCCAGGGCTAAAAATTTTCCCAACAGAAGGGAAAGAGCAAGTGAGGTGGCTAGGACCCATTTCAGCTTAGCCCTATTAAGATGGTCTATGGTTAAGATTTCCTCACAGAACGTAGAAACCAGGTTCTGATCAAAACCTGGCAGGAGAACAGGCCTCACTCTCAATTAGAGCCAAAATGGAAGGGAACTTACTCTATGGTTCTGATCACTCCTGCAGCTGTTAAAGTTAAAGTTAAAACATGTCCCATTAGGGACATACAAGTGCCAGTCATTAGATGGCCTAAAATATCTCTTCAAGAGACAAAACAAAGTAGTTTCTTTGTCAAAGCCAGCTGTTCGCTCTAGCTCTAACCCAAATACCTATTGCTAGGGGGAATGCAAGTCAGACACCCCTTAAGAAATCTTGTCTGTTTTCATTTCCTATAGTTCCTCCCTATACAATAACTAAAAGGGAAATGCCTCTTCTCATCCTCCTCTTAAACATAACACCACCATGGAAAACTAGGACTGAAAATTATATCAAACCCCGTATCTATTACAATCTCTCCCTAGAGCTAACAGCATAGAAGAAACTTGCCATGCCTTAGAAGTCCTAAGACAGCAAACAGACTCTCTTGCTGCTGTGGTACTGCAAAATTACAAAGCTCTAAACATCCTAACAGCTGCACAGTGGGGGGATATGCCTATTTCTCAAGGAAAAAAAATGATTTTTTTCTCTATAAATCACTCCAGAATAGTCTTGAACAGCATTCAAAACCTGCAAAATGAAGCCAACCAAATTCAGGAGGTTGCAGCCCCTAAAAGCAACAGGCCTTTCTCATTCTCATGTTTCAGTATGCCATAGTTGGTTGTGTTTTTGGTCCCACTTTCCGCCATCTTCTTTATCCTTTTAGTGAGGCCATATATCTTCAAAATTCTCAGTTTATTTCTTCCAGAATCAATGCCTTCCCAAACAATATATAAGTCATGTGGGGATTTCAGCCAGTTCCAACCACTTTGTTGGACCTCTCTTCCCTCAACCTCAATAGAATAGCCAGGGAGGCTTATGCCCTGTCAGGCAGGTACCACTGCCCTAACCAGCCAGAAGTAACTACAGAAGAATAATCATTGCCTCTCAGCACCCCCTTAGAAATAAGGACATGAACTCCCTGAGGGGGAGTTGAGACAGGTTAGCCAGGGAAATGAAGAGAAGATGAGCAACAACATGGCTGACAGACAACATAGCCAAAAGACAACATGGCTGCAAGACCTTCCTGAGAACTTGAGTTTAACCTTGGGGTCCCAGTTTCTCTTTCTGTGACCTCCCCTTGGCCCCAGATAGTCCAAACAAGCCTCACCATTGGACCCTAACATTTGTGGCATAACCAAAAACACCTTGGGCCCTCCCCTTAGCATAAGCAAGGGGGAGGAATAATTAACAGTTTAAAAGGTAACCACACAAAGCAGTGCTCACTCTCTCTGCCTAGAGGAGCCCATACCAAATCTCAGTGTGTATTTCCATCCTTCTCTCCTATTTCTCAGCAAGCTCTGTTCTTTCCCCCATTCCCCAATAAATTATTTTTACTGGTCTAACTAAACTGGTGTGTTCTTAAATTCTTCTATGCAACATAATCAAGAATCTAGAGGAATCCAACACTTCCCCATCTTCAGGAGAAGGGAAGGCAGCTGCCCCTTTACTCTTTATTAAGCAAAGAAAATTTCATCCTTTTACCCTAACAACTGAGAAAAAAGATTTGAATACTTGTTAAAAATCTGAGTAACCAAGAGAGCTGTGTGTGTGTGTTTATACATGTTTCACTTTTTATTAACAAATAAATTTTATTGATACATATTAGTAAAGCATAAATACATACAAAATATAAAATCAATGGTATTCAGTATAATCACATATTTGTGCATTCATCAATTCAATTTTAGAGCATTTTCATTATTACAGTAACAAAAATAATACTAAATAAACCCAACCAAACAATCAAAACTCATCACCTCTCAATTTCTCTATGCTTCTGCTGCAATAAATAGCTGTGATTCAATTTCCTTCTCTCTAGTTTGTCTTTATATTTTTAAAATCAGTCATATATGCAATATTACCAATATCCATATTTTACATGAAGTTTCACTTCATTATACAGTCCCATGCTACATTTGTTAGATTTCTGTCTAGTAATATAAACGTCTTTAGGCTTTTCCTTTCAACCACTGTCATACCTGCACTGCTAGTCATGAACTGCAGAAGTGCTCTCACAATTTCCATTAATTTACAGAGTTACAAACAACCTTTTAACCAGTTCTGAACAGATTAATCATCAGATTTCTATTCTGTACCATCATTCTATTTTCTGCTGACCTGTATTCTACTTATTAATTCCATGAGCGTACATAATATATTTAGGTCATAAAAGCACAATCATACAGTATTTGTCCTTTTGTGTCTGGCTTGCTTCACTCAACCTAATGTCTTCCTTGTTCATCCATTTTGTCATATTCTGCAGAACTTCATTCCTTCTTACCACTGCATAAAATTTTATTGTATGTATACACTACAATTTTCTTCTTGAATTTATCAATTCATTTTGTTACACTAATTATTTTTCCTGTGTTGAACCACCCTTGAATGACTGGGATAAAACCCACTTGATTGTGTTGTATACTTCTTTTAATGTGCTTTTGGCTTCAGTTTGCAATATTTTGTTGAGGATTTTTCTTCCATATTCATGGAGATATTAGTCTGTAATTTTCTGTTTTTAATAGTGTCTTTATCTGGTTTTAGTATTAGGGTGAGGTTAGCTTCATAAAATGAGGTTAGTGGTCTTCTTTCTTGTTCAATTTTTGGAACAGCTTGAACAAGATTGATGTAAGATCATTTTAAATGATTGGTAGAATTTACTGTGAAGCCTACCTGGTCCTGGGCTTTTCATCTTTGGAATGTTTTTAGTGACTGTTTCAATCTCTTCACTTGTGATTGGTTTGTTGAGGTCTTCTATGTCTTCTAGGGTCAATGTAGTTGGTTCACATGTTCCTAGGAATTTGTCCATCATGTGTACATTGTTTAGTTTTTTGGCAGGCAGTTGTTCATAGACTCCTCTTATGATCACTCTTATTTATGTGAGGTCAGTGGAAATGTCCTTCCTGTCATTTGTGATTTTTTATTTGTGTTTTCTCTCTTGTTCTTTGTCAGTCTAGCTAAGGGTTTGTCAATTTTGTTGATCTTCTCAAAGAACCAAATTTTGTTTTTGTTGATTCTCTCCATTGTTTTTCTCAATTTCATTTATTTCTGCTCTGAGTTTGTATTTCTTTCCTTCAGCTTGGTTTGGGATTAGTTGTCTGTTCTTTTTCTAGCTCCTCCAGGTAGCAGTTGGATCTTCAATTTTAGCTCTTTCTTCTTTTTTTAATGTAAGCATTGAGGGCTATAAATTTCCCTCTCAGCACTGCCTTTGCAGTGTCCCATATGTTTGATATGTTGTGTACCCCTCATTCATCTCAAGATATTTGCTGAATTCTCTTGCAATTTCTGCTTCTACACATTGGTTATTTAAAAGTGTGTTGTTTAATCTGCATATATTTATGAATTTTCCCCTTTTCTCTCTATTACCAGTTTCCATCTTCATTCTGTTATAATCTCAGAAAGTGTTTTGTTTAATTTCAATCTTTTTAAATTTATTGGATTTGTCTTGTGATGCAATATATTGTCTATCTTGGAGAAGGATCCATGAGTGCTTGAAAAGAAAGTATATCCTGTTCTTTTATGGTCCAATGCTCTATAGATGTCTATTAGGTCTAGTTCATTTATCATATTATTCAAGCTCTCTGTTTCTTTATTTATCCTCTTTCCAGATGTTCTATCCAATGCTGAGAGCTTTGTATTTAAATCTCCAAATATTATTTTAGAGAAATCTATTTCTCCCTTCAGTATTACTAGTGTGTGCCTCATGTATCTTGGAACATTTGGGTTAGTACATAAATATTTAGTATAGTTATTTCATCTTGTTGACATGCCCCTTTTATTAATATATAATGACCTTCTTCACTCCTTAAAATTTTTTCCATTTAAAATCTATTTTGTCAAATATTAGTATCATTACTTCAGCTTTTTTGGTTACTGTTGCATAGACTATCTTTTTCCAAACTTTCACATTTTATCTGATTTTGTCCTTATGTCTGAGGAGTTTCTTGTAGACAGCATACATATGGTTCATAATTTTTATCCATTCTATCAGTCTATGTCTTTTGAATGGCATGTTCAAGATATTAACATTCAATGTTATTAATGTAAAGATATTACTTACATCGTACATTTTGTCCTTTGGCTTTCTGCTTTCATATCATGCTATTATATATTGTTTTACATGCTAATTTACCCTTCCTAATAACCCTCATTTCTCTACTCTTCTCCAATCTCTTGCCTTTGTTTTTTCCTTTCAGGCTGCAACGCTCCTTCTTGTAGCTCTAGTAATTCTGGTCATTATGTAACATATTCTATCAGTTTTTGTTTGTCTGTGAAGACATTGAACTCACCCTCATTTTTGAAGGACAGTTTTCCTGGATAAAGAATTCTTGGATGGCAGTTTTCCTTATTCAGTACCTTAAGAACATCATACCACTCTTCTTCTCTCCTCCATGGTTTCTGATGAGAAGTCAGAACTTAGTCTTATGGAGGTTTCCTTTTATATGCTGTTTGCTTATCTCTTGCTGTTTTCAGAATCCTCTTTATCTCTGATATTTGTCATTGTGGGTAGTAGTTGTCTCAGGACAGTTCTATTCTAATTTTTTCTGTGTGGCATATGTTGTCCTTCTTGGATATTGATATTTATGTCTCTCATATGGGATGGGAATTTTTCAGTCATTATTTTCTCAAATATTCTTTCTGCACCTTTTCCATTCTCTTCTCCTTCTGGGAAACCAATAAAGTGCATGTTTTTGTGTTTCACATAGCCATTCAATTCCCTGAGATGCTGTTCCATTTTTTCCATTCTCTTTTCTTTCTGTTCTCCTGTCTTTTCCAGTCCAGATATTCTATCATTAAAATAAATAATTCTGTCTTTGAGGAAATCAAATCAGCTCTTATGTGCCTCTAATGAATTTTTAATCTCATCCATCCTGACTTTCATTCCCTTAAATCCTGATATTTTTCTTTGCAGTCTTTATTTTTTTATTTTTAAAGAAGCTTTAGATTACATAAATGTTACATAAAAATATAAGGGTTTTCTACATGCTCCACTTCCTCTCCCTCCCACACTTTCCCACATTAACATCCTTCATTAGTGTGGTACCCTTATTAAAATTGATGAACACATATTGAAGTATTGCTACTAACCATGGACTACAGATTACATTATAGTTTACATTTTTTCCTGCACAATTTTCTAAGTTATGACAAAATATAAATGGCCAATATCCATCACTGCAATGTCATGCAAGATAAATACAATGTCCCAAAAATGCCCCTATATTACACCTATTGTTCCCTCCCCCATCCCTCAGAATCTCTGGTGGCCACTGTCTTTACATCAATTATAAGAGTTCTTCCATTGTTATAATAATAAGTCCATAGTAGACTAATAAGTCTACTTTAGTTCATTGTTCATTCTCCAATCTTGAGGGTTTGGAGATGGTCATGCCCACTCTGCTTCTAATTGAGAGGGGGCTTAGATCCCATGGGACAGATGGATGGAGCTATTTTGCTTGCAGTTGCAGACAGGTTCTGTTCCTTGGGGTGGGTGTTGTCCATCATCATCTCCTTGTTAGTTATCCTGGGTGAGATCAGTCTACTGGAGAGTAGGTGTTGCATCTTTGCTAAGATTCAGAGCTCAAGTAGCACATGGATGGACCAAAGTTTTAAGTCTCTGGGACATATATTTATCAAGTATAGTGCTAATTATGGTTTCAAATAATAGGTGCAGAAGAGCCATGTGTAGAGAAATTATGCATGAGTCTAACTCTGTTACACTGGGGAGCATAAATTTTAAAGTAAGGCCCACTGACAGGGTGTCAAATTCCTGAGATGTCTGTTCTACTTATAGTTTCTGGATATCTGTAGAGCGATCAGGAGCCCAGCTATTTTAGGCACTGTTCACTGTGGTAGTCAAGTGATCCTGCAAGACTTGCATAAGTGTAATCTCCGGAATGACCTTCAAACTCAGTTTGAAATTTCTAAGCCATAAAAAAATCATTTGTATTTACCATTTCCCTCTTTTGGCCAAGGTCTTTTTCCATATCTTTGCAGGCTTTCAAATTGTTCTTTATGCTCACCCAGTGTTTTCTTAATATCTTTTATCACTTTAGTCATATTTTCTTTCAATTCTTTGAATTGATTTAGGAGAGTTGTGCGGTTATCATTGATCAATTTTCTTTAATCCTATATCTCTTCATTCAGGATATTTGGTTGTTTCCTTTGGCTGGGCCATCTCTTCCTGTTTCCTAATATGACTTGTAAAATTTTGTTCATATCTAGGCATCTTAATATGCTGGTGAATTTACTCTGATGGCCAGTTTCTCTCTCTTGCTTAGTGTTTTTCTTTTCCACAATTCTTCTTTGATATTTTTTCAACTTATTCTAAGTCTTTTAAATTGCCCACATTAAGTTATCAAAATCATGCCAGAGACTCATTAATGTGGTGCAGATTTTCTCTCAGTATTTAGAGTACAGAGAGAACCCAAAGCAGTTTTGTCTATGCAACTTCCATATCTGCTTGTAGATGTTGCTCATCAGTGCACTTTCTCACAAAGTTGTTTCTATCAATCTCCATTTTCCTGTGTTTTGGTCTGGCCATAGCTGAGGTTCAAAGCAGGCTCTGCTGGCTGAATTCACTGAAGAAAGGCCACCCCGCCTCACTTCTCTTTTGTCTTATAACAGCTGACTGAGAGGAATATGTCTGTTCCTCTCTCAGTCAACTGCAGTGAACCAGGGATTTTAGCCAGTTTAATACCTTGGGGTGAGGAGTGGAGCCCTTCCCAGATGCCATGAGAGTTTGGTAATTCACATTTACAGTTTTGGGTTATTTATCTTTGTCCCTCACTCTCCTAGGAGTTGTGAAGCACTGTCCTGGTCTGCTGACACCCAAAATAGATCCCTTGGATAGCTTTTGGCCCTTTCCCCATTGTTTTCTAAGGGAGTTGAGGCCTGCCTGTCTAATCCAATGTCATCTTCCCACAATTCTGGCCTTAGTTTTAATATTTAGGAGTTTCTCCTTGGAAGCAGTTTTTTGTTGCTGATGAGTCCATTCTTGAAGGAGGATAGCAGTCCTCTTATTGTGGAGCTGTAGCTCTTCTTTTTCCATTTAAAAGATTTCACAGAGCTCTGTATATAAGGTGTGCTCTTCCCAATGTATAATGCATTATGGCAAAGGGTGTGGTCCTTTGTTGTAAACTGAAGAGACCAGTCCTAAACCAATGGATTTTTAAGCCCTTTTATCACCCAACTGGATATTTTCACTTATACCAAATTCTGTGTTTTGCTTCACCTGCTGGTGAGGACAGTTGAATAGGAATGTGCTTAACAGTGAGATGCAGATACTGCTGTAGAGAACCAATAAGGTTATTTCAGAGAACTCAAACACAGCTGGATATTGGTCTAACTGTTGCCATATGGTATCCAAGAATAGCAAAAATAAGAGAGACTCTCTTTCTGATCTCTTTAAATGGTTGCATCTGTCCATGCACTGATAGCCAGCCATGAGCCACTCCTTCTGTATCAGACACTGAAATACAGTAATTGCCCTAATATAAGGATCCAGCATCACTTGAATAAGAGAAACTATGAAATAACTCAAATCTCTTCCTCCTTAATATGCTGGTGAATTTACTCTGATGGCCAGTTTCTCTCTCTTGCTTAGTGTTTTTCTTTTCCACAATTCTTCTTTGATATTTTTTCAACTTATTCTAAGTCTTTTAAATTGCCCACATTAAGTTATCAAAATCATGCCAGAGACTCATTAATGTGGTGCAGATTTTCTCTCAGTATTTAGAGTACAGAGAGAACCCAAAGCAGTTTTGTCTATGCAAAATAGGAATGTTGAATAGAACTTCAGAGATATGTTCGTTCTCCAGCATGTACACAAGTTCTACTGAACGTTTAAGGAAGGCCCTTACATATTCTAACCACCTAGTACTTTCCAATGGAGATAGCCATTTCTCTTAAGTTTCTTCAAAAGTCACATTAACACATAATTTAAGTTTTAAAAATGCTGCCTGTACTTCTTGGATATTAGGCAGGGTTTTATTTGAAATCCAGTTTGTAAACATCACTTCTCTGTGGATGATTTCTAATTATTGCATTACACAACTTTTGAACAATTTTTCACTTCTGCAACACATCTTTTATAAGGACAATTCTCATCAAGGCACTGCCAATAGGGTAGCTTAAGCACAAGAGTGGTACCCTTCTTCCAACAAAAGAATGGGAAAAGAACTTTAGGTCTTAGTCTGCTAAAGAACTAGGCAGTGCAAAGTTTTCTGGAAGGCAAGTGGATATCATGTAACCCTCATTAATAGAACAAACTCTCCACCCAGAAACACCCATCTTTTTTATTTCTCTGTCCCAATCTTAGTACATTTCAAAAAGAGAAGTTTTTTTTAGCTTTTGCCATCACCAGCTCCACCACCTCCTCCTTCACCTCCTGAGGGGAGTCCATTTACTTTGTGGGCTGTATTGTGGTATTTTTTCCCAACATATTCAAATACAAACAGTAGCTGCATGTCTGTTGGCTGGGAAAAATGAGCTATTATTGCAAGGATTATCTTTTTGGCAGTTTTTGGGATATGATTTATCAAAGCAAAATCTGACAGTCATGAAATCTTTACAATAAATAACTGTTGGATTAAATTCCAGTTTCTGCTCAGGGCCTAGGACTTTCTGCAACTTTTTGTTGTCTTTTACTGTTACAATTTGCTCAATGTATATCAAAAGAACATCATGTTCACCAAGAAGAAAGTTCTTGTAATGGAATTTCTGTAATGGCATTGGGTCATCTGGAATAGAGGAATTTTTTTTAACTTTTAAAAATTGAAGTTTATTACTTATAAATGAGCAGTTATAAATAATAATTGTATAATAAAAGTTGTGAGCTTACAAAGCAAACATGCATATCATCATAGAGGACTCCCACACATTACACCATCACCAACACCTTACATTTTTGTGAAACAATTGCTACAAACTATGAAAGAGCATCATCAAAACATTACTACTACCTATATCCAATATCTTACATTAGGTGTATTTTTACCCCAACCCACCTAGTTACTGACACCCTGTATTAGTATTATATACTTGCTATAGTTCATAAGGGAATGTTCTCAAATTTGTTCAGTTAACCACAGGCAATCTTCCACCAAATGGTTCATTGTGTTATACAGTCCCAAACTTCATAAAATCCATTCAAAATGTACACTCAGGGACTTTCATATTCATCACAGAGTTTCACTGTCATCACCCCAATTTTAAATTATTTTCATTACTCCAAATAGAAAAATCCCATACCCTCTTATAATGCCCTAGGAAATAGAATATGGGTGGAGAATGGGAGTTGACACTTAATGTATATAGGATTTTTAATATTGTTTATTGTAAATGTGTCAAAATGAATAAAGTTGATGGTAATACATTATAGTGAGTATAACTAACACTGCTGATTTACAAATGTGATTGTGACTTAAAGGGGTAGCCTGTGGTTGTAATATTCCAATTGAAAGGAAGCTAGAGAATAATGAAGGGCTGTATAATATAATGATTTTGGTGGTGGGTGAAGATTGTGGTTAATAGTATAAGAATGTTCTTTTACAAAGAGTTAAGAACAAAGGAAATTTTGAAGTTACTGCCTATCAGCTTCCCCCACAAATCATATTATGTCTTGTGTCTGTTGCAATACATTTTCATATAAAATTGACTTCCTTTATGACAATTCTCCTGGCAAAAGGACTGGCTCCAGTTTTTTAAATATTGGTCCCAAATTAACTTTATCATCAGTCTGGGGCAGCAGCAGGAGATAGGATCTGAATGTGGGTCTGAGTAGCTTGAAGAAGATGTTGACTCTGTCACTTCTCACAGGACCTGCCCCCACAAGTGGTGGAACTGAGGCCTCCCAACACCTCCAGATAACTCTGGGCATAGAGCTTCAGGTGTTGAAGCCCAAGCCTTACCTGGAGCATGGCCAAGCAGACTGACAGGCTGGGACATGAAGGAAAAACTGCCAGAAAAAGGAGGAACAGCAGCAAGAATGGGCCTATGCTGGTGCAGGGGACCAAACTTGGAAGGTGTCCACCATCCCACCCCAAGAGACTGCACACACAGGGCCTATGGCCTGCATCTCAGGACCTCTAACTGCTTATAGAATTTGAAAGCAACATTAGACCAAGGTTCTGACTTGCAAATATCAATTACATCAAGGGGCTTTGTGAGTGCAGAACTAGCAGTTGATGCTGCTGTAATTTGACCAAAGAGCCATGACCCAAGTAGTACAATTAAAGCCCCAATTAATGGTAGCTGATTGTAAAAGCTCCAAATAGTCCAAGGTTTCCCTCAGATAGGTGATGAGAAGGACTCTGTTGCAAATGTTTTTTTTTTTTTAATTTTTAAGATACTTAGGTTACATAAATGTTATAAAAAATATATAGGGATTCCCATATGCTCCACTCTCCATACCTCCCACACCCTCCCACCTAAACATCCTTCGTTAGTGTGGCACACTCATGGTAATTGATAAATACATCCTGGGGCTTAGTCATTAAGCATGGACCATAGTTCACATTGTAGTCTACTATAAATCATATGGCCATATTTGGGAACATTTTACTAATAATATGTTAGATTATTTGGTAATTAAAATACTTGTGACTGAGATTGGAGCTCCAGCATTAGCCCATAAACAACTTCTCCAATTTGTTCAATTCCTATGGGCTATTTGCCTCAATCATTGGTTCAACTGCAGATAGACAAGCCAGCAAGCTCTGTACAGCTGGGCTAGTAGTAGCCGAATTTGATGGCATATGGCCCTCAGCATTTGACAGTTTTGTTTGAAAGAATGACTTATTTGGAGGATTTGAGCCTCTGGATTGCAAATCAATGAAAGCACCCAGAACAATAGCAACAACAACAAAAAAAGCCAACAGAATGGTGTAGGTCTGCATCTAATAGTCTTTTTCTTGGTATATGCTGCTTCTCCACTTGGCATGAATTATTACCAATAATAATATTGTTAATATTGTCTGATTTTATCATTGTGGGAGAATGGTTTTGCTCCATTATTTTCTAATGTGAATATCATTTACCAAATGGAGTTGCTAATTTTCATTCTTGATGGTGCATACCTACATGTAAATGGTCCTGGAGCAATAATTTAAATTTACTGAAGGAGAGTCATTGAGGAAGATTAATCATTCATCCCTTATGTGTTGAAAAATGTGGAACATTTCTACATGGTGAGAATTTAAGTTTAAATGTGTCCTATAACAAATGGTCCCATAACAGATGCTGGGCCTGTATGACAATCTGTCATTAATGGGCCCTAGGAGAGTATCTCTCTCAATATGTCCTCCAGTCTTGATGGGTTGGAGGCAAAATGGAAAATCCATATTATAACAAAAAATATTATAGAAGAGTGTTATGTTTATAGAATCCTCTGAAATATGAAGATGACACATGCCCCTATTAAATATAGAAAAGAGCAATGGGTAGGTTTGTAAAAATTAGTATGTGATGTAAGTCTTCCTTAAAGTCTAGAAATATGAGAAATTAAGTTTTCTTCCAAAGTGAAACCCAAGTAACAAGAATCAATGGTGAGAGTTCTGGGAAGATGACATCAGAGTAGCTCAGACAGGGTACATCTCTCTTAACAAAATAGGGATAGAGCATAGAAGTCATCCCAGGGAGCTGTTTTGGGGCCCTACAGAATAGGAGAGTGTCACACACATCATCAAAGAGAACTGGGGATGGAAAGATTAAGGAGCCAAAGGGAAAACTGTGAGTTGCTGACTCCACACCTGGGAATGGCACCCCCCCTCCACCCTTAAGGTTAACAACCTCCATAAAACCTGCATCTGAGCAGCCAACAGAGTGGGGAAAGGACATATTCCTCCAAAGGAAGAGGAAGGGTGGCACAGAGGCCTGAATGCCATTTCTGTACAGAGAGTTTAACCAGTCTAAGCAAGTTTTGAATTCAAAAGTCAATGGAAGTCAATGGAAATTGAAGATTCATCACAGTGGAAAGGTTTGCCAAAGAGCACCTTCTGATGGCCCACCAGGAAAGTGAAGAAAGACAAGCCTTCTTTTCTCTATTTCTTTCCCTGTCACCTTAGATTTATTCTATGCCCCATTAATGACTCTCTGCCCCTCTTTTGATAACTTAAACAGTGAAAACAAAGTTTTAGAAAAGAATTGAACCAGAAATTAAAGAAGAGCTGTGAAATAAAACCACTAGGCAAAAGAAAGAAATTGATGAACAGAGTAAAATCACCAACATAATCACATGCTAGATACCAACAAAAATAACAAGACATACTAAGAAACAGGAAGATATGACCAAGCAAAGGAACAAACCAAGAATCCAAATAAGACACAGAGTAAAGACAACTAATCAATGATATTCACACAAATCTCCTTAATCAGTTCAAGAAGATGAAGGAAAATATGACTAATCAGGTGAAGTTTTTTAAGATGACACTGTGTGAGCATAAAGAAAAATTTGAAAGCCTGTAAAGAAAAGTACAGAACTTATGGAAATGAGAGACACAATAGATGAGATTACAAATATATTAAGGGCATATAATAGGAAATTTGATTTGGTTCAGGAGAGAATTTTTGAATTAGATGACAGAGCATCTGAACTGGAAAATACAGAAGAACAGAAAGAGAAAAGAATGGAAAAAGTTGAACAGGGTTTCAGGTAATTGTATGATAGCATGAAACATATAAACTTATGCATTATAGGAGTCCAAGAAGGAAAAGAGAATGGAAAAGGGGAAGAAAGAATTATTAAGGAGATAATGACTGAAAATTTTCTAATCCTTATGAAACACATGAATATCAATATTCCAGAATTGCAACATATGCTAAATAGAATAAATTTGGATAGATTTAATCTGAGACATATACTATTCAGAATGTCAAATTCCAGACATAAAGAGAGGTTTCTGAGAGCAGCAAGAGAAAAACAATGTATCACTTATATGGGAGCCTCAATAAGTCTAAGTTCTGATGTCTCATCAGAAACCATGGAGGTGAGAAGACAGTGGTACAATATATTTAAGTAACTGAAAGAAGATTCTGTCAGCCAAAAATTCTGTCTCCAGAAAAGCTATCCTTCAGAAATGTTTAAAGTCCTCACAGACAAACAAAACCTGAGAGTATGTCACCAAGAGACTGGTACTAGAAAAGAAACTGCAGGGTATTTTACAGTCTAAAAAGATATGGCAAGGGTGAGAGGCTTGGTGAAGAGTGTAATAATGAAGATAATAAATAAAGGTAACTAGGAGGGTTAAAAGGCAGAAAATAGTAAGATATGACAACAGAAAGCCAAGGGATAAAATGGACAAGATAAGTAGTGCCTTTACAGTAACAATATTGAATGTTAATGGATTGACCTCCTCAACCAAAAGACATAGAATGACAGAGTGGGAAAAAATTTGAGCCATCTATTTGTTGACTACAAGAAACTCACTTTTTTTTTTTTAAGGAGGTATTGGGTATTGAACAAGGACCTTATTCATGGGAAGCAGGTGCTCAAACACTGAGCTACACCCACTACCCAAGAGACACTTTAGATGCAAGGTCACAATCAGAATGGAAGTGAAATTTTGGAAAAAGCTAATTCATGCAAATATAATAAAAAAGATCTGGAGTAGTGAGAGTAATATCAGACAAAATAGATTTTAAATGCATAACTGTTATAATAGATGAAGAAGGTCACTGTATATTAATAAATGGGACAATTCACCAAGTGAAATAACAATACTAAATATTTGTGCACCTAATTTAGGTGCCTCAAAATATATGAGGCACCTATACACTGGCAAAACTGGAGGGAGAAATTAATGTCTCAAAAATAAAATTTGGATACTTAACATGCTACTCTCAGCATTGGATAGAATATCTGGTCAGATGATAAATAAGGAAACAGAGAGCTTGAATAATATGATAAATGAAGTAGAACAAATGTACATTTATAGAACATTACTCCCCAAAACAAAATGATATACATTCTTCTCAACTTCTCATTGATGTTCCTCCAGGGTAGATCTTTTGTCAGGACATAAATCTGATCTCAATAAATTTAAAGTGATTGAAATTAAAGGAAGCACTCTCTCTGATCATAACGGAATTAAGTTGGAAATTAATAACAGGTAGAAAAATGAAAAATCCACAAATATATGTAGATTAAACAATGCACTCTTAAATAATCAGTGATTCAAAGAAGAAATTGCAAGCAAAATCAGTAAATATCTCAAGATGAATGAAAACAAAGACACAACATACAAAACTTATGGCAGGGGAGCAGATGAAGATCAAATGGTTGAGCATTTGATTCCACTGTATGAGGTCCTGGGTTCAATCCCCTGTACCTCCTAAAAATTTGTGGTAGTGGCTGACAATGAAATTCATAGACTTCAGTGCTTACATTAAAAAAGAAAAAGCTAAAATCAAAGACATAACTGCATATCTGGATGAACTTTAAAAAGATCTGTAAACCCACCCTAAAGCAAGCAGAAGAAAAGGAACAATAAGGATTAGAGCAGGAATAAATAAAATGGATAATAAAAATAGACAAAAAAGAGAATCAACAGAAGCAAAAGTTGGGTCTTGAGAAGACTAACAAAATTGAAAACTCTTTAGCTAGTTTAAACAAAAAGAAAAGAGAGAAGATGCAAATAAGTAAAATCAGAAATGAGATGGGAGAGATTAATGCAGACCTAGCAGAAATTAAAATATCAAAAGAGGATACTGTTAACAACTGTTTGCCAACACACTTGACAATATTCATGAAATGGATGAATTCCTAGAAACCCATGAACATCCCACACTGACCCTAGAAGATGTCCAGGACCTCAACAAGCCCATCACAACTAAAAAAATGAAACAGTCAAAATAAACCTCCCCAAAATGAAAGGCACAATACCAGATGGCTTCGAGTGAATCCTACCAATCATTAATGATGATCTAATACCGATCTTGCTCAACCTCTTCCAAAAAATTGAACAGGAAGAAATGCTACCAAACTCAGTTTCTGAAGCCAACTTCACCTTAATTCTAAAGCTAAATAGAAATATTATATAAAAAAGAAAATTATAGACCAATATCTCTAATATAGATACAAAAATCTTCCACAAAATACTTCCTATCCAAACTCAAAAGCACATTAAAATTATACACTATGATCATGTTTTTTGTTTTGAGGTACTAGTTCCATGGATTGAAACCAGGACCTTGTATGGCTCCCCTGAGTTAGTTTTTTCATTTCTTTGCTTATTATTTGTTTTTGTTTTCATGAGGCACTGGAACTGAACACAGGACCTCTCATGTGGGAAGCAGGAGCTCAACTGCTTGAGCAACATCCACTGCCTGATCATATAGGTTTGTAAAACAGTTATGCAAGGATGGTTCAACATAAGAAAATCAATCAATGTAATATACCACATTAATAAATTGAAGATAAAAATAATCACTTGAGGGAACCTGATGTGGCTCAAGCAGTAGGGTCACCACCTACCATATGGGAGGTCCCAGGTTTGGTTTCCATTGCCTCCTAAGGAAGATGATCAAGGCAGTGAGTTGACACAAGAAGATGAAATGAGATGGTACAATGAAGAGAAACAACAAGGAAACACAATGAGAGACACAACAAGCAGGGGACAGAGGTGGCTCAAGTTATTGGGTACCTCCCTCCCACATGGGAAGTCCTGAGTTTGGTTCCCAGTGCCTCCTAAAAAAAGAAGATGAGCACACAACAAACAGACACAGGGAGCAGACAGCAAGCACAAAAAAATGGGGGGAGAAATAATTAAATCTTTTTTAAAAAATCACTTATCTCAAATCATCCAGAAAAGACCTTTGGCAAAATGGAACATCCCTTCTTGATAAAAAAACTTTCTGAAACAGAATAGAAGGAAACTTTCTGAATATGATAAGGGCAGATATGAAAAACCCATGACTAACATTGTACTGAATAGTGAATGATGATTTTCCCAATGAGATTGGAAAAAAACAAAGATGCCCACTATTTCTGTTGTTATTCAATATTGTTTTAGATGTTCTAGCTAGAGCAATTAGGCAATTAAAAGATATAGAAGGCACCCAAATAGGAAAGAAAGAAGTAAAACTTTCACTACTCCCCGATGATATGATCCTATCTTAGAAAATCCTGAAAAATCCACAACAAAACTATTAGAACTAATAGATAATTTCAGCAAAGTGGCAGAATACAAGATTAATATGCAAAAAATCAAAAGAGTTTCTATACACTACTAATGAGCAAACTGAGGAGGAAGTTAAAAGAAAAAAAATACACTAAATATTTAGGAATAAACAACCAAAGACATAAAGGGCCTGTACTCAGAGAAATACAAATCATTGTTAAAAGAAACCAAGGAAGACCTCAATAAATTGAAGGACATTCCATGTTCATGTATTGGAAGACTAAATATCACTAAGATGTCAATTTTACCCAAACTGCTGTATAAATTTAATGCAATCCTGATACAAATTCCAACCACCTTCTTTGTAAAATTGGAAAAGGCAAGTATCAAATTTATCTGGAAGGTTATGGTCCCCTGAATTGCAAAAGCTATCTTAAAAAAGAAGAATGAAGTTGAAGGAATCTCATATCCCTACTTTAAACAATATTATTTACCTAAAATGTTAATAAATAGCATGTAGCTATATAAAGATAGATTAACTGGTGGGATTGAGTCAAGGTTTCAAAATAGACCATCATATCTATGGACAAGTGATTTTTGACAAAGCTGTGAAATCAACCCAGCTGAGTTAGAATAGCCTATTCAACAAACGGTGCCAGGAAAATTGGATACCCATATAAGAAAAAAAAAAAAAAAAGAATAACTACCTCACATCTTATACAAAAATTAACTCAAAATAGGTCAAGGGCCTAAATGTAAAAACTAGAACCATAAAACTAGAAGAAAATATAATGAAACAACTTAAAGATCTTGTGGTAGGTAGTGGTTTCTTGGGCCTTACACCCAAAACACAAGCAATGAAAGAAAAAAATAGATAAATAGGACTTAGGATTTCCTCAAAATGAAACACTTTTGTGTTTCAATTTTCTTTAACAAGGGAAAAAGGCAGGCTATTCAATGGGAGAAAATATTCAGTAACCACATATCCAACATGGGTTTTATTTCCATGTTATATAAAGAGACCACATAACTCTATGACAGAAAGATAAACAACCTAATTAAAAAATGGGCAAAAAATTTAAATAGACATTTTACCAAAGAAGATATACAAATGGCCAAAATAGCACATGAAAGATGCTCAGCATCACTAGCTGTTAGAGAAATGCTGATCAAAACTACAATGAGATAAGATTTCATACCTTACAGAATGACAATTATTTAAAAGAAACAGAAAACTATGAATGCTGGAGAAGATGTGGAGAAATATGAACACTCCTTCACCATTAATGGGAATATAAATGTTTTTGGCTCTGCAGAGAATGATTTGGTGGTCCCTCAGGAAGCTAAATATGGATCTGCCCTATAATCCAGCAATCCTGCTATTAGGAATATATACAGAAGGACTGAAAGCAGAGATGCTAACAGATATTTGCACACCCATGTTCATAGTGGCATTACTCACAATTGCTAAAAGATGGAAACAGCTTAAATGCCCATCAACTGATGAATAGATGAAATGTGGTATATACATACAATGGAATACTATTCAGGTGTAAGAAGAAATGAAATTGAGATGCACGTGACAGCAAGGATAATATGAGGATAATATGTTGACTGAAAGAAGACAGAAACAAAAGGATGAATATTGTATGTTCTCACTGATATGGACTAAATATGATTAGTAAGCTTATGGAATTATACTGGAGAGTATAGGTTAGTAGGAGACCGAATGCTTGTTAAGAAGGGAGAGAAGATATTGAATGTATGTAGAATGTTTAATAAGGTCAATTGTAAAAATGTTGTAATGAATTGAGTTGATAATAGCACATTATAATGACTATTACAAAAACTGCTTATTTATAACCTCGGATTGTGGCTGAAAAATATAGTCTTGGGAGGTTAATGTTAATTGAAAGACAGTTATAGGATAATCTAGGGGTTGTATAACAATGATTTTGGGCTGAAAACAAGCTGCTGAGAACAAAAGGGTCCCCATATGGGGGGGGGAGGAAAACTGCAGCAGAATGGCTGTGGCTGAGTGGTGCACTCACTCAAACCAGGTACTGTTGGTGGAATTTCCTAAATGCAAATTGGACTTTTATGGGGTCCCCACCTTTCGGAAATGTCCCTGTCTGACACTCAGAGGCAGAATAACCTAGCAGAGAAGAAATTTTGGCAGAAAAGCCTCACAGAGAAAAACAGAGGAGGAGTTTGAACTGTACTGCTGCTAGACTGGAGAGTCCCAGAAATGTAGTGTAAGGAAAATGAGGCACTGAATGAGGAAGAGAATTTAAACAAATCATAGGAACTGGGGACAAAATTTTGCACAAAAAAAAACCAGAACAGATCCAGATTTCTGGAGAAGGAAGAGAGGAAAGAACCTGGCAAGTCATGCAGTTTGTTATATTTCATGTTCTGGTGAAAGGAGCACTTACAAGAGCTAGGAATTAAGTTAAGCATCACTTCACTGATGTACGGCTTAGCATGAAGCCCTCCACCTAGGGCCTACTTAATTTAACAATTTCCCACAGTTTGACCTGGCTCTCAGTCATTGAGAGTTGTCATAAAAATGTAAGATATCGGGCCTATTTTGAGTTGCTGCTTAAGGTCTTGGGGTCGTACTTGCAGGTTGTTTTCATGTTGGGCTCATAGATGGTCATGATGTCAGCTTTTCCATGATCATCATTTTTCTGTCACCCCAGACTTAAAGAAATTATTTTCTGGGTCACAAGTGGCTGGAGACACACATTCAAAACTCTTGAGAGAAAACAGTACACTGGAGAGAATATAAATGAGTACTATGAGTGATGAAAGGCCCAAATGCCTACCTCATAGTATACTCCATGATTTGACCCAAGTGATATCAAAGTGATCAAATCAGGGCCTTGAGGAAGGCCTTACCTATTTAAAACTTTTGATTTATTTAATTATTCATGCATTTGTGTCCCAACTTCCTCAGAATTGTGTACCCAGGTACAACAGGTGGTATTGGCAATGGCAAAAATGCCTTCTTATTTCAGCTAATAAATAACAAGTTTGGCCGTGCTCTTGTTTAAAACAAGTTTATCTAATAAATCTAATGACTTACTGTGCAGCTATAGCAGTAGCAGTAGATTCAGTATTTTCTCCTATTGTGATTGATAAATATCTACTCCTGTTTTCATTTGTACTAACCCCAAGCCAACGTAGCAGCAATCTGCCAAAAGAGGCAAACCAGAATCATTAACTCCCTGAGTAAATCCTGATTTGTCTGGTACCATAGATTGAGGGGAGTAGTCCAGTGAGAAGTATCAGATTTATTATAAATTCTTAAGGGGCTGTGAGGAGACCAAGTGCACATTGCCCAGATGTTTATCAGCTATTAAGGTAATTTACAGCCCAGGCAAATATCTGATAACATTTCCACAATAAAAATATTACCTGGCAGAACAATGTAAATAAAGTCAAAGTGATGTTTATAAATTCATTACTAGGAATACTATCATTTGTCCTTAGTATACAAATGTCTGTGGTATTTGGCATACAAATGAAAAGCTGACCAAAATTTATTTGTATTGTGAATCCTTTGCAGATCCAGTGCTTAAAACCTGAAAGTGGACATGCATTGTTAAGACAACTTGTAATTTGTGGAGGCATGTGTGTTAGGCTTCAAGGCTGGGCCTTTATGGATAACCAGAGATGGCATGAAGAAAATTTCAACGTGAGAGTTAGGCAAATTCACATTTATTACATCTGCAGAGGTAAGGAGACAAGGTCATAGTCCAAAGTGACTCAGACCCAACTCCCCATGCTGTAGTTTTACTCTTGCTTGAATATCTAAATTACTACTAAGTATTTGCTTTGATTATGCAGTAGCTTTTATGCATATGGATGATCATACATAGCTAGTTATATGATTGTATGATTAGTTTGTTCAGGAAATCATGGTTGCACATATATTGCATGATCAAAAAAGGGGTGGATAACTCCACCCCTGGGTGGGAAATTTACTATGTTAATTAAGCACGTTGAAGTGAGGACAGCAAGGGGCTTCTTCTGCACAGGTCTGGCCAACTAGTTGAAGCTGGTTTTCATACTTCATTGCTTCAACAGGATATTCTTGACCACCAAAAGTGGAATTTGGTAGAGAGGGTTGCATCTCATTACCTTCTAATTTACATACAATTCTTTACTTTGTATCCTAGCAACAGAGAGAGAAACAAGTTACTTTCGGGTATTCGGTCATCCTACATCCAGCAATTTTCTCTTACTAGTTTTTGGTGATATTCTTATTACAGGAGAAAGGGACAAATCTCGGATCTTCTGTACCTATTGCTTGCTGACATTATGGGTGTTGATCTCTTAGGAAACTATTGTAAGAGAGTGGTCTGAGGAGGAAAAGTTGGTTTGTTAAAGTTTTTTTTTAACTTAACTTTATTTGTACATTTATTAATTGTAAATATAAACAATTAAAAACTAAAAAGTAAACACAGATAAATAAATATATACATTTTTCAATTAAATGTAATGGATACATATAAATTCTTTTTTTGGATCAAACAATATGTTACACGATACATTTGGTTTACAGTAATGCATTCATACAGTATTTGTCCTTTTGTGTCTGCCTTGCTTCACTCAATATAATGTCCTCCAGGTTCATCCATGTTGCCATATGCTTTACGACTTCATTTCTTCTTACAGCTGCATAATATTCCATGATGTGAAAAGACCACAGTTTGTTTATCCATTCATCTGTTGATGGATACCTGGGTTGTTTCTAACTTTTGGCAAAGGTGAATAATGTTGCTATGAACACCGGTGTGCAGATGTCTGTTCGTGTCACTCCTCTCAGTTCTTCTGGGTATATACCTAGTAGTGTTTGCAGGGTCATGTGGTAAGTCTATATTCAACTTCTTTAGTAACTGCCAAACAGTTCTCCATAGTGGTTGTACCATTCTGCATTCCCACCAACAGTGAAGAAGTGTTCCTATCTCTCCATATCCTCTCCAAAACTTGTAGTTCTCTGTCTTTTTAATAGGCCATTCTGATAGGTGTGAAATGATATCTCATTGTAGTTTTGATTTGCATTTCCCTAATCATGAGTGATGTTGAGCATTTCTTCATGTGTTTTTTTTTTTTGCCATTTGTATTTCTTCTTTGGAGAAATGTCTATTCAAGTCTTTCACCCAATATTTAATAGGGTCATTTGTCTTTTTATTGTTGAGTTGTAACATCTCTTTATATATCCTGGATATTAAACCCTTATCAGATAGATGATTTCCAAATATTTATTCCCATTGAGTTGGCTGGCTTTTCACCCTTCTGACAAAGTCCTGAGAGGTGCAAAAGTGTTTAATTTTGAGGAGGTGCCATTTATCTATTTTTTCTTTTGTTGCACATGCTTTTGGTGTAAGGTCCAAGAAAACACCACCTACTAAAAGGTCTTGAAGATGTTTCCCTACATTTTCTTCTAGTAGTTTTATGGCCCTGCCTTTTATATTTAAATATTTGCTCCATTTTGAGTTGATTCTTGTATAGGGGGTGAGATATGGGTCCTCTTTCATCCTTTGGTTATAGATATCCAGTTCTGCCGACACCTTTGTTGAAGAGACTGTTTTTTCCCATTAGCGTGGGCTTGGTAGGTTTGTCAAAAACCAGTTGACTGTATAGGTGAGGGTATATTTCTGGGTTCTCAATTCTATTCCACTGATCGAGGTGACTATCTTTATGATAGTACCATGCTGTTTTGAACAATGTAGCTTTGTAATATGTTTCAAGGTCAGGCAGTGAAATTCCTCCCACATTGCTCTTCTTTTTTAGAATGCTTTTGGCTATTTGGGTGCACTTCCCCTTCCAGATAAATTTGGTAATTACCCTCTCTAATTCTGTAAAGTTAGCTGTTGGCATTTTGATTGGTATTGCATTGAATCTATAAATCAGTTTGGGCAAGATTGACATCTTCACGATATTTATTCTTCCAATCCATGAACACGGAATGTCTTTCCATTTGTTTAGGTCTTTTTAAATTTCTTTTAGCATTGTTTTGTAGTTTTCTGCATATAGGTCCTGAACTTCTTTGGTTCAATTAACTCCTAGGTATTTGAGACTTTTTGTTGCTATTGAAAATGCAATTTTTCTCCTGATTTCCTCATCAGGTTGTTCAGTACTAGTGTACAGAAACATTACTGATTTTTGCATGTTGATCTTGTATCCTGCCACTTTGCTGAATTCATTTATTAGTTCAAGTAGCTTTGTCATGGATACTTCAGGATTTTCTAAGTACAGGATCATGTATTCTGCAAACAGTGAGAGTTTTACTTCCTCTTTTCCTTTTTGGGCACCTTTAATTTTTTTGTCTCGTCTAATTGCCCTTGCTAGGACTTCTTGTACAATGTTGAATAACAATGGTGACAGTGGGCATTCTTCTCTTGTTCCCGATCTTAGAGGGAAAGCTTTCTACCTTTCCCCATTGAGTATGATGTTGACTGTGGGATTTTCATATATGCCTTTTATCATATTGAGGAATTTTCCTTTTATTCCTATCTATTGAAGTATTTTTATCAAAAAAGGATGTTGGATTTTGTTGAATGCCTTTTCTGCATCTATTGAGATGATCATGTGTTTTTTTTTCCTTCAATTTGTTAATGTGGTGTATTACATTGATTGATTTTCTTATGTTGAACCAGCCTTACATACCAGGAATAAATCCCACTTGGTCGTGATGTATCAGTCTTTTGATATGCTTTTGGATTCAATTTGCAAGTATTTTGTTGAGAATTTTTGCATCTTTGTTCTTTAGAGAGATTGTTCTGTAATTTTCTTTTCTTGTGGAATCTTTATCTGGCTTTGGTATTAAGGTGATGTTGGCTTCATAAGATGTGTTGGGTAATATTCCCTCCTCTTCAATTTTTTAGCAGATCTTTAAAAGGATTGGTTTTAATTCTTTTTGAAATGCTTGGTAGAAATCACCTGTGAAGCCATCTGGTCCTGGACTTTTCTTTGCTGGGAGATTTTTGATGATGGATTCAATCTCCTTAATTTTGATTGGTTTGTTAAGTTCTTGTATTTCTTGTAATGTCAGTGTAGGTTGGTTATGTGTTTCTAGAAATTTGTCCATTTCATCTAGGTTGTCTAGTTTGTTGGCATAAAATTTCTCATACTATCCTCTTATACTTTTTAATTCTGTGAGGTCATTTGTAATTTCCCCCTTTCATTTCTGATTGTATTTATTTGCATCTTCTCTCTTTTTTTCTTTGTTAGTCTAGCGAGGGGTTTGTCAATTTTATTGATCTTCTGAAAGAATCAGCTTTTGGTTTTGTTGATTTTCTCTACTGTTTTACTCTTCTCGTTTTCATTTATTTGTGCTCTAATCTTTATTATTTCTTTCCCTCTGCTTGCTTTGGGATTGGTTTGGTGATCTTTTTCTAGTTTCTCTAGTTGTTCAGTTAAATCTTTGAGTTTAGCTCTTTCTTGTTTTTTAATATAGGTATTTAGGGCTATAAATTTCCCTCTCAAGACTGCCTTTGCTCTATCCCATAAGTTTTGATACATTGTATTTTCATTTTCGTTTGTCTCAATATATTTATTGATTTCACTTGCAATTTCTTCTTTGACCCACTGAATATTTAGGAGTGTGTTGTTCAGTCTCCACACATTTGCAAATTTACTTTCTTCCTGTCTGTTATTGATTTCTAGTTTTATTCCATTATGATCTGTGAAGGTGCTTTGTATAATTTCAATCTTTTAATATTTATTGAGAGCTGAATTGTGACCTAATATGTGGTCTATCCTGGAGAAAGATCCATGGTCACTTGAGAAGTATGTATAACCCGCTGAGTTTGGATGCAGTGTTCTGTATATGTCTCTTAGGTCTAAATTGTTTACCATATTGTTCAAGTTCTCTGTTTCCTTGTTGATCTTTTGTCTAGTTGTTCTATCTAATGATGTGAGAGGGGTGTTGAAGTCTCCAACGATTATTGTAGAAATGTCTATTTCTCCCTTCTGTTTTGCCAGAGTTGGCTCATATATTTTGAGACATCCTGGTTAGGTGTGTAGATATTTATGACTGTTATATCTTCCTGGAGGATCATCCCTTTTATTAATATATAATGGCCTTCCATATCTCTTATCACTTTTTTGCATTTAAAGTCTGTTTTGTCTGATATTAGTATAGCTACCCCTGCTCTTTTCTGTTTACTATTCGTGTGAAGTATCTTTATCCAACCTTTCACTTTCAGTCGGTTTGTATCCCTGGTTCTGAGATGAGTTTCTGGTAAGCAGCATATGGATGGCTCATGTTTTTTTATCCATTCTGTCAGCCTGTGTCTTTTGATTGGGGAATTTAATCCATTCACATTCAATGATATTATGAAAATGAACTGTTTATTTCCTCCATTGTATCCTTTGGTTTTCATATGTCATCTTTTTTTTCTCTCTCTTTTTACTCTTTTGGTTATCCTTTCTGCTTTTCTTTATTCTATACTCTCCTCCAAGCCTCTCTTTCCTGTCTGTTTTTTTTCAGGTTCTAAGGCTTCCTTTAATATTTCCTGCAAAGGTGGATTCTTTTTTGCAAACTCTCTTAGTTTCTGTTTGTTTGTGAATACTTTATACTCACCTTCATATGTGAAGGACAGTTTTGCCGGATAAAGAACTCTCAGCTGCTCTTTCAATTTCCTAACTGTATCATACCACTGTCTTCTTGCCTCCATGGTTTCTGAAGAGAAATCTGCACTAAGTCTTACTTGATGTCCTTTGTACATGATCGTTTGCTTCTCTCTTGCTGCTCTGAGAATTTTCTCTTTATCTTTTACATTTGACATTCTGAATAGTATGTGTCTTGGCCTAGGTCTATTTGGATTTATTCTCATTGGGGTACGGTGTGCTTCTTGGACATGTAAGTTCATTTCTTTTGTGAGAGTTGGGAAATTTTCAGCTATTAATTCCTCAAATACTCTTTCTGCCCCTTTTCCTTTCTCTTTCCCTTCTGGAACTCCCATGACACGTATGTTGTTGCATTTTGTCTTATCATTCAACTCTCTGAACCCCTGCTCAATTTTTTCCATTCTTTTCTCTCTCTGTTCATTTGTCTCTTCAATATTAGCTGCTCTGTCTTTGGTATCAGTTATTCTTTTTTCTATCATTTTGAGTCTGCTGTTGTATGCCTCAAATGAGTTTTTTACCTCACTTACTGTGTCTTTCATTCCGATGAACTCTGTTATTTTTCTGTTCAGGATTTCAAATTCCTCTTTGCATTCACTCAATGTCTTCTTGATGTCATTTATCTCTTTAACTATATTGTCTGTCAACTCATTAATTTGATTTTGGAAATTTGTGCTCATCTCACTGATTAGTTCTCTCAAATTCTGCATCTCTTCTGGGACTTTGATGTATTCCTTTTCTTGAGCCATATCTTCTGTTTTCTTAGTATGGCTCATAATTTTTTGCTGGTGTTTAGGCATCAGGTTAGGTTGTATTTTACTTAGATGCGCTATCTCTTTCTCTTTTATAGGGTTTTAGTGGCAGGAGGCTGTCAGTTACCACAGCTCTTTGATTTTTGGCTCAACCTTGATTGTTAGGATTGTCCTGCTGGCTGCTCAAAACTGGGCACTGGACCCAGTAATTGGTTGTAGAGTCATTTCCTAGGGCCTTGGGCAGGGAGGCTATAGAGGTCAGGAAAAGCCTCTCCTATTTAATTTTCTTATGTACACTTCCTTGGTCTGCCAGGAGATAGCGCTCATTGGCAGCTCTCAATTCAACACCTAGTTGGAGTGTATTTGTTGTGACACAGACCAGATCAATGTGGTAGAGCTTCCTGTCTGGGGTTTAAGAGCCTTGTAATTAAAACTTTATGAGACAGCTCTCCAGTCTTCTCTGGTAGTCCCCTCCCTTTTCCCAGCTAGGAAATATTTCCTTTCCTCTCTGAATCCTCAACAATCAGTCCCTGTTAGTAGCAGAGGAGATTGGGAGGTTTGTATATCTTTAACCCCTTGTAGGCTCCAAGGCAAACAATGGCACAGCCCCACCCAGCCTGGAAGGGCTCTAGGGAGAGGGCACACCAAACCTGCAAGTCAAAAGCAGTGTCAGCCCCAGGCTCTCTCTCCCTTCTCCTGTGGAGTCCTCAACAATTAGTCCAGGCTAGAAGAGAGGGAGGTTGTGAGGGTCGGATTTCTCCAGTCTTTCCTAGGCTCCCAGGGCAAACCACCATATTGTGGGTCAGAAACTGAGTCAGCCTAAGGCTGTGTCCCTCTCTTTCCCTGTTCTGGGAGTGGTAGATCCCTGGAGCTCCCTTTGTCTGTAGTCTCAGGTCCAGAAGCCCGAGAATTCTGAAGAGTGTGGGGGAGGGTGCTGGCAGCAGCAGCTGCTGCTGGTTCCAACTCATGGTTATGGTTCTGTCATCTGATTTCCCTCTTATGTCCCTCTCTCCTCTTGGTGGTGTGCAGCCTTCACCTG